>VHZZ01002876.1:13395-30037 GCA_009801015.1 Silene noctiflora | reverse complement strand
ATGTATTTGATATTAAATTTAAATAATTGAAGCTGAAATTTGACTTTGACTATAACTTATTCTCATTTCCCACTCAAACCCGTCTTCTAATCAATGTTTTTCAGTCTTTCGACATCTCATTTCTCATTTATTGGTATCCGACACATTTAGGCGTGTCCGATGAGTGTCGTGTCCGATATGGTGTCGGACACGAAAAAGCTGATTTGGAGGAGTGTCCGTGCTACCTAGGAGGAGAGTAAGAATCTACTGTGGAGACGAGAGTTGGGGAAATTGATAATATCAAAAAGTGTTATAGGACGCTAACATAGCCGATAATGCTTAGGAACTAGTTTTAGGTCGTAATTACTTGAACTCTCAAGTAAACATCAAATCATACAAGCTATAGCAAGGAACAAAACAATGTTCAAATTTGGTTACATTTTGTATGTTTACACAATGTCGATTATTTCAAACATTATTTTCAGTGACCAATCAATTTTTCATCTGCCGACTAATTCACAAATTAGCCCACCCCACAAGTGTCACAACTCACAACTCACAAACTCACAACTGACGAACATCTGTGATTCGGATGCGAAACGGCCCCCTTACATAAAAACACAATTCACCTATTAACATTAAATTCATAAACTTTTTATAAAAACTAGTGTAGATCACATGCTAATGCACGGTTTTTTAGATTGTAAAATATAGAACAATTAACATTTAGTAATTAAACTTCTTTATATTTAGTTTTAGATTAGTATTTATTACTAAAATTATTTAAAGAGAGAAAATTGAAAATTTAACATTTTTTTAGTAGAATATATTTCTCTACAAAAATTAGATCAACATTTGTATAGAATAAGTTAGAACAACATTTGTATAGAGTAACAAAAAAAAGTTAACCCCAATAGTTAAAGAATAACTGAATAACCCTACATGTTCGAGCCCAATTTGTAGATTAGAGTGATTTGAGCGGGAAAATTTATAATTTCACCTATTATTTTAGTATACAGAGGATGAATCATTTTACGATATAAAATTGTATCATTATAGAATTTATGCCGGCTAAATGTACAAATCAATGAACAATTAATGTTCCGAATAGGCGAATACTGTTAAACAACAAATAATTCAGATCTTAAACAACGGAGAACCACCCAATTAAAACAGTATTAATCCCAAATCAACTCACAGCCACAAATAATATATCCTCCCATAAATATAAACATAAAATAAATAAAATTAAAATTAGCCATCTCAATTTTGAGCCACACAATCCATACACATTCCAAACACCTTAGAGCCTCACAAACCGACACGTGTGTGGCCAATAAAAACCCAATAAATTATTACTTCCTTCTGTCACGCAGAGTAGCCTCCACGAAACCCTCGCAAGGGTATTTCCGTCATTTAACTTCCCATACAGCTAGGTTTTCAAACCCTTTATAAACACCACCACCCTCGCCTCATTATTATCCTATTATTATTTTCATCATATAATTTCTTCATCATCAACAAATAAGCTCTCAAATAATCCCCAAATCATTCCAATTTGATTGAGTTTCTTTTCTCTAGGGTTTGTGTAAGTTCTGGTGTTGTTTCTTAAGATCGAATTTCTCTGGTTCTCATAATTATACCCAGATCCATATGTAAGTCTCCAGATCTTTAAAGTTTTGATTTTTTGTTTAATTTTTTGGAATTGAATCGTTTGATTTAGTTTTTTTGTCTAGATCTGTTGAATTGATTGTTATAATTAATTTTTTTTTTTTTTTTTTTTTTTTTTTTTTTTTTTTTTTTGCAACGATTTTCATGTTTTGTTGACGTTTATGTAAGAAATTAATTGATTTAGGATTTTAGGGTTTAATCTAATTCCATGTTGATTAAAATTGATGAATTTGATTTGATTTTAATTTAATTGATGAGATTGTTGATGTAAAAGAGATTGTTATAGGATTTCTAGCGTCACTTAATGGATAATCGTAATCTTATTAAGTTAATTTGAAACTACTCCTTCTGACTCGGTCATTTGTTTACGTTTCTGTTCTTTAAGAGCAATAGCTTAATGAAAGGTAAACAATTGACTGAAACGGAGGTCTACGTCTTATAGATCTGATGTTGGTTAATTTTATCACTGATAATTCTTTGAAATTTGTTCGCTTTTGACGAATAATACATGGACCATTGACAAGATGTTTATGCATGTTTAAATTGGTTCAAATAAAATGTTGATTAATGACTAAATAATGTACATCTTGATACATAATTATTCAAGGACTTAATTCTTGTTCTAGGTTTCGAATACTCCCCGTCTCAATTATTTGTTTACCTTTGATTAAAATACCCGTTGTAACAAAAAGAGTATTAATGTTTGAATGCCATAGCGTAAAATGATTGTGCTACTCGATTCACGAGGCGTAACGGTCATTATATGTCTGAGTGGATCACCTTAAGTTGTTCTATAATCTTCAAACTGTATCAATCTTCTCTGTTATACAAAAAGAGTATTAATGTTTGAATACCCCGTCTCAATATATTAATCTCTGTTTGATATTTTTGGTTACTACAGATTGAATGAGCTAATGGAATCAAAGGGTGGTAAAAAGAAGTCTTCCAGTAGTAGTAGTAAATCGTTTTTCGCACCACTCGGCTACAGCATTGAGGACGTTCGACCAAAGGGAGGAATTAAGAGATTCAGATCAGCTGCTTACTCAAACGTTAGTTTCTTCATCATTATACCTTTCATTCTTGCGCATTATTCAATTCTCGTTTTTTTAATTCATTTCATTCATTGAGTCTTATTGTTGTTTCGTTTGCTTGTTTGTTTTGCAGTGCGCTCGCCTTCCATCCTGATATTCTCCAAGCTTTAACTTCGTCGACCATACGTGGTCATTTTTTTTAGTTTTCTGCTTTTAAATAAAATTAGGTCTTTTGATTTCCAGTTCCTTTCTTCTTTTTCCCTCTTTCCTGCAACGCTTACCTCCAGACGATATAACAATGACGGTCCCTATGTTGGGAAACAATAACAACAACGACGATAACAACACCATGGCCATTTCTGCTATTGGCTTCGAAGGGTTTGAAAAGAGGCTTGAAATTAACTTTTTTGAGCCTGGAATTTTTGTCGATCCTGAAGGGAAGGGTCTCCGTGCTTTATGCAAGGCCCAATTGGATGAGTTTCTTGACGCTGCTGCGTGTACCATTGTTGACTCCCTCTCTAACGAAAGCGTGGACTCATATGTCCTATCTGAGTCGAGCCTCTTTGTCTATTCGTACAAGATCATCATTAAGACATGTGGCACCACAAAGCTTCTCAATGCTATCCCCCCAATTTTGAGGTTGGCTTCAACCTTGTCCCTTGACGTGAAATCTGTGCGCTACACACGTGGGAGCTTTATCTTCCCAGGGGCACAGTCTTACCCTCACCGATCCTTCTCAGAAGAAGTTGCTGTTCTCGACAAGTATTTTGGAAATCTCAGTTCAGGCAGCAAGGCATTTGTGATGGGCAGCCCTGCTAAGCCCCAGAAATGGCATGTTTACTCCGCCACTGCTGAAACCAGCTATGACGACCCTGTGTATACCTTGGAAATGTGCATGACTGGTCTTGACAAGGAGAAGGCAGCGGTCTTCTTCAAGGCCCAATCGGCCTCTGCTGCCATTATGACAGAAGATTCTGGAATCCGTAAGATCCTTCCAGACTCAACTATCTGTGACTTTGACTTTGAGCCCTGTGGTTACTCCATGAACGCCATTGAGGGACCTGCTGTGTCCACCATCCATATCACTCCTGAGGATGGCTTCAGCTATGCTAGCTTTGAAGCAGTCGGTTACGATCTGGGTGTAGTCGACTTGAACAAGATGGTGGAGAGAGTCCTTGCTTGCTTTGAACCCAAAGAGTTCAGCGTGGCAGTCACTATTGACACTGCCGACAAGGTGCTAGAGAAGTACTGTTCAGTTGATGTTGTTGGTTACAGTCGTGAAGAGGGTGGCATTGAATCCCTCGGCCTTGGTGGATCCATCTTCTACCAGAAATTCTGCAAATCGGCGTCCGTCTGCGCCCCCAAGAAACCTCTGAAACTTTGCTGGCAAGAGGAGGAAGAAGAAGAATAGGAGTATACTAGTACTTAACTTCTTCTATTATGTTTTATTTACTAAGCTAAATAAGATGTGATTGGACTATTATAATTACATTGTTGTGTTTGTGGTTTGCTTTCGATCTGTACTAATGAGTCTGTGATTATAAGACTCGGCGTTATTATTATGAACTATTAAGAGTTTATTAATGGTGATTGCGAGTATTATGATTGTTTTCGATATGGTATGATTGTGTCTTACCTGCATCCTATAACAGGCAATTTTGCTTGGCCAAGGATTATGTGTAAATAGAGATTGGAGTTTTAACTTCATTGTTGGATGGGCTTTCTATTCTTGTGTTCCGGTACTCAGTTGTAGTGAATCGATTTCACTCGGCTGACTTGAAAACTCAAATGTTGCAAAATGCAAATCATGCCCAAGGTAGACATATACGGAGTGTGTTTAATTGAGTGAATGGAAATTGGACGGCGAATTGCAAACAAGAAAACGTAGTGATTATACCAGAGTATCGATGCACCATCGAGTAATTTACCTATTGGGTGACTTCAGCAAATTGAGTGAATGGAAATTGAACGGCGAATTACAAACAAGAAAACGTAGTGATTATACCAGAGTATCGATGCACCATCGAGTATTTTACCTTGGGTGACTTCAGCAAGGGGCGAGTTATGTCGAAATCATGCCAATTCTATCATCACATCCAGTTTTAAATCGATAAAGTTACAGAAGTACAGTGTTATAGTCGTCTTCTCTAAGACAGCAACTTCCAAGTAGAAATTTGAATTTTTAGTACTCTCCCTTAATAGGAATTTTTGTGTGTTCTCCCCGTGCTCTTGTATAGTGTCAATAATATGTTCGAGTCTTTTTTTCAAATTGTGCACGAACAAAATGAGAACATTTGTGATAGGTAGGAGGGAGTATTTTGTATGTTTTGGGTTAGAGTTGGCGTTTATGTTTCCGGTTTGTTTCAAATTACGTTAAATAAAATTAGTGTTTTGTTACTATTTGTGGGGGTGTCAAGTTCAACTTGATTTGTGTTTTACTCTATGTTCATTCGAATTATCTCGGTTGGTTTGTTTAAGTTGGCCTGGACACTTGACCATTTCAATTTTTGGGGGCAACATAGGAAATTGGAAAAATAAAAAATTTGGTAAACTTGCAGAGGAATTTGAGTAATTACACCGTTCTTTCTCAAATTTTCGAGGTCACTTGGACTGAACCAAGAAAACGACTATGTGATTAACAAATATTTTTGTTCCGAGATCTGGAATTTCGAAAACCGTGTATTATTACACTTGAATTATACACTTAAATTTGAGTCGTTCAGAAGACCGTACCGGGTTGTGCTTCTTTTTCTCCCGGTTTTTCACGTCTCAAGAGTCGCTTCAGGAGTTACCCTATTCGATTTCAGCCCGAAATAAAAGTATCAAAACATTTTTAACGAGTCTCCGATTTCCACCCATGACTGGTTTATTGTACACGGGCAGCCTCAAATGTCATCTGTTGCTCCTCAAACTTTGTGAGACCGCTTTGTCTGACTCGAGAAATCATTCGTGTCATTACGAACATTTTAGTTTCGGGACCTTCAATTTGAGCCGTTCGAGAGACCGTTCTAGGTGGTATTTCTTTTTCTCCCGGTTTTCGACCACGTGTCCAGGGTTGCTTCAGAAGTTACATTACTCATATTCAGCAACAAATAAATAGTATAAAAGAATTTTAACGAGTATCCGATTTCCGTCCCTTACGTAATTATCGCACATCGACAACCTGAAATATCATCCTTTATTCCTCAAAATTTATGAGGCCGCATAAACTGACCCTAAATATCGTTTATGCGATTTACGGAATTTTTTGTTCTGGGACCATGAAATGTTGAAAATTGTGTACTACACTTCTATATATGGTTTAATTTGAGCCGTTCGGAAGGCCGTTCCAAGTCGTGTGTCTATCTCTCCTGGTTTTTCTACCACGTGTCCGGGGTCACTTCAGGAGTTAGCCTGTTCAATTTCAGCACGAAATAACAAGTATTAAACCATTTTCAACGAGTATCTGATTTGCGTCGTAGACTAGTTTATCGCACACCGACAGCCTCTAATGTCATCTGTTGCTCCTCAAAGTTTTTGAGGCCGCTTTGTTCGACTCGAGAACCGTTCGTGTGATTTATGGACATTTTGGTTTCGGGACCCTAAAATCACGGAAACCGTGTATTACACACTCCATTTTGAACCGTTTGGGAACTTGTATCGGGCCGTGTTTCTTTTTCTCCCGGTTTTTCCTACCACATTTCTGGGGTAATTTCAAGAGTTACCCTATTCAATTTCAGCCCCAAATAACAAGTATTACCATTTTTAACGACTAACCGATTTCTACCCGAGACTTGTTTACCGTACATTGGAAGCCTCGTATGACCATTATTCTATCTCAAATTTGTGAGGTCGCTTACATTGACTAGAGAAATCGTCCTTGTGATTATTATGAAATCTTTATTTCGCCCAACTCGATTCTAAGACTAGTAATTGTAAGACATTTTTGTTTCGAAATCCCATAATCTCGAAAACCGTGTATTGCACTTCAATTATATACACTTTAATTTGAGTCGTTCGGGAGGTCATACGGGGTTGTGCTTTTTTTTTTCCTCTCGTTTTTTCTACCACGTTTCAAAGTCGCTTCAGGAGTTAACATATTCGATTTCAGCCCCAAATAACAAGTATTAAAACATTTTTAACGAGTTTTCGATTTTTGCCCATGACTGGTTTATAAAACACGGGAAGCTTCAAATATCATCTGTTGCTGCTCAAATTTTGTGAGGCCACTTTGTTTCAACCGAAAAATCATCTGTGTAATTTACAGACGTTTTTGTTCCGGGACATTTGAATCCCAAAAAACGTGTATTATACACTTTAATTTGAGCCGTTGTCCCGGAACAAAAAAGTCTGTAAATCACACAAACAGTTCCCGGGTCAAACAAAACGTCCTCAAAACTTTTGAGAAGCAACGGATGACATATTGACATTTGAGGCTGTCGATGTGCGATAAAAGAGTCTTAGGCGAAAATTAGATACTCGTTGAAATTGGTATGCTTGATTTTTTGTCGTTGAAATTGAATAGGCTAACTCCTGAAGCGACTCTAAACACGTGTTAGTAAAAATAGGACAGATAGAAACATGATCTGGTACGGGCTCCCGAACGGCTCAAATTGAACTCTATATTGTAGTTTATAATACACAGTTTTCGGCATGCAGGGTCCTGGAACAAAAATGTCCGTAAATCGCACATACGATTTCTAGGGTTAGTTAAGGCGGCCTCATAAATTTCAAGAAATAACGGATGACATTTCAGGTTGTTAGTGTGCGATAATTAAGTGAGGGAGGAAATCGAATACTCGTTAAAATTTGTTTAATACTATTTATTTGGAGCTGAAAATGAATAATCTATACTTAAGCGATCCCGGACACATGGTAGAAAAACAGAAGAAAAAGAAATCTGACCTGAAACGGCCTCTCGAACGGCTCAAATTGAAGTGTAATACATGTTTTTGGGGATTTGAAGATTTCGGAACAAAAATGTCCGTAAATCACTCGAATGATTTTCCGGGTCAAACAAAGCTGCCTCACAAAATTTGAGGAGCAACATAGGACATTTGAGGCTGCCCGTGTGGGATAAACCAGTCTTGGGCGGAAATCGTAGACTTGTTAAATGTTTTAATACTTCGTATTTGGGGCTGAAATCGAATAACATAACTCCTGAAGTGACCCTTGACATGTGGTAGAAAAACGGGGAGGAAAAAACACGACCCGGTACGGTCTTCGAACGGCTCAAATTAAAGTGAATATTACACAGTTTTCGAGTTTCCAAGGTCTCGGAACAAAAATGTCTGTAAATCACAAAAATAATTACTTTGCAAAGTCAAAGCCAACTCACAAATTTTAAAGATAATAGGAGTTAATTAATTATATTGTACAGTATTACAAATGGAAATTTGTAAGGGGTCGTTTGGTTCAAACTATTGGAATGGATTGAAATGGATTGCGAAACCATAGAGGTATGAAGTTAGAAGCCCATACTTGCTTATAGGTGTTTGGTTCAATCTTGGAATGGATAAAAAAATAGTAACAAGGTGGAATGGAGATAGAAACTTGGGTGTATAGATGGGTATGAGATTCCAAGGGGTTGGAATGAAGTTAGAATCTATTGGGTATCTAACTCTATTCCAAAAACCTCCAACCAAACAGTAGAATTGATTGAATCCATTCCAATCCATTATAAAAGCTCCAACCAAACACCCCCTAAAAGAACTTGTATTTTGGCACGACATAATAATTGCTTTATGTGGGTAAGAAAGGGGTGAACAAATGTGATTCCTATTTTAATGGTTTTCCTTGAGATAATATTTATAAAATTTTGTCTTATTGTTTCAAATTAATATAATATGTCTGAAGTAAGACCAACCGATCTCCATAAATGAATTAATACATGAATATGAATATCTTATGTTATTACCATTCCTAAATATTTATAAGAAGCAATAGTAACTGTTTACATAATTGCATGTAAATTAATTTTATTTATGTTTAAAACACCCATGCAATAAACACATGCATTTATTTTTATAAACTTCTTGTATTATAAATTGCATAATATCGATATAACAAATCAAATAAATTATAAACAATTAACATAATTATTAACACTAATTTTCACTTGAAAGATTTAATTATACATCATGGCTGACGATTTGCCTTATATGGATGATAATATAATCGACCTTTCTCTTTTATTGTCATCGTCGCCGACTGTTGCTGCTGAAGAACTCAATAAACTCAAAACTTATTTGTCTTCTTGGGGATGCTTTCAGGTGATGTTAATCACCTACTAAATTTCCGGTTTTTCGATTATATATCTAAAAATATCGCACAATCAGTATTTGCATTTTTTGGTTAAATTTTCGGTTTTTCTATGATATATTTGATGAAAAAACAAAGTTTTCAAAAAAATAAGTATGTCGTTGTTTAACGAACATACATGTCTTACATTACATTATGCATCTCATTTAATGGTAACATTAGACGAGTTTCATAAACATAAAAATGTAATTGAGGGGTACGATCGATAATTTTCATAGTCAAGGATACAGAACTGATTATGTTTCATATCCTTGACTGTGAGTCTGTGATCGTCTTATTAGACCAAATTTCATTCTATGCGATCGTTTATGATTCCAATTGCAAAAACACGTTTTTTTTGGTGTCTATTTAATCTTGTAATTTCGACATGTTAGTGTTTTAATAATATTTTTTAATATCTTCGTATTTTGAGGTGTGCGATCACCCATGAACAATTCTAAAAGATGATTCATGTCAGCAGACTCCAAATCATTTTTGGATTAAGGCTCTGTTGTTGTTGTTGTTGTTGTTGTTGTTGTTGTAATCTTGTATGGTTTTTACTTTTTAATTTGTAGCTTGTTAATCACGGTATGTCACTCGAGTTTTTGGATGAAGTTCGCGACATTTGCAAAACATTCTTTAGACTTCCTCCAGAAGCGAAAGAACATTGTGCAAAAACACCAGATAATTCTCAAGGATATGGAACTGATTATATGCCTGACAATGGAAATCCGTCGAGCTATCGATTACTTCTCACAATTTATCCTGAAGATCAACGACATCCCGATCGTTGGCCTAATACTCCTAACTTTAGGTATTTTTCCTTCGTTCTATTTTATAAGTCGTTTTAGAAAGGAAAAAAAAATCGTGTATTATACTCAACATTTATTATAACATTTCTAACGATATTTCTTCATTTTTGTGTAACACGCACTAAAATTATTTATGAAATAACGAAACTAATTGTTTATTTGGTTGACAATCTTGACATGTATATAAAATTAAAATTCGACATGAAAATTAAATCGAAAATTAAACAAACCTTTGAATTTCTTTCTTTTGTAATAAAAAAAGGGATCAAGAAGGATTGTTTACAAGATTATACCCGATATTTTGTACAATATCAATTATAGGAAATTCATGAGCACGCATATAGATCAACTGTTAAAGGGTTATTCTAACTTAACCAGAGGTATATTGACGATAATTGTTCCGATTTATGTAGGGATCTTATGTGGGAGTACACCTTAAAAGCGAAGACGGTCCATGACCAAGTAGTACAAGCAATGGCGCGATCCTTGAATTTGGAAGAAAATAGTTTTCTTGATGGTTATGGTGAAAATTATCAAATCGCGGCACGAATTAATTATTATCCACCATTTCCATTTGCTGAACTTATTCGTCAAGTTAGTAAACATGCAGACATTTCTGCAACAACTCTTTTGCTTGTTGATAAGGAAGTTGAAGCTCTTGAGCTTGAAAAAGATGGTGATTGGTTTAAAGTTCCTATCATTCCTGAGGCCATTATGATCATTGTTGGTGATCAAGTTGAGGTATCGTTTTTTCGTATTTTCCGTCTTCTCGATTTCCGATACTATAATATATACTATCGTCCGTTTCATTGTGTTCTTCCATTTCTGTGAAAATGTGAAAAAAACAAGACAGGAGATCTCTGTCTCAATCATTTATTTATCTTTTTATTTTTTACGAAAAATATTTTAATAAAATATGTAAACAAATGATTAAGAAAAGGGAACGTTTAATTAGGCTGAATAAAAAAGATAATAAGAAAATGCGTGTGTTATTATATTTTCCTTCTATTCCATTAAAGTATACGGGTATAAGTTTTTCAAACGTAAACAATTCAGTGGAACAAAAACATAGATAGATGACCATAAAAAAATCTTAGACGAATTTTTAAAAAGTTAATTAATAAGTTTATTGTTATTATGTTATGTTTTTTATTTCTTTTGAAAAAAGTTGTAAATAACCCAAAAAAAGTTGATATTTCCTCTAACCCCACTTATTTGTTTACCTTTAATTAAAATATTCCTCGAAAAGCAAATTACGTTTATAAATTATAAGCGCTAACACGATTAATATTAAGATTAATAATATATGGGAGTTAATTAATTATATAAAATCAAAAAAACGGATTATACACCGATAATTTCTGATAAATTTAATTGAATTTTTCGACAGATAATGAGCAATGGGATATTTAAAAGTGCAGAGCATAGGCAAAACCCTAGTCCAGTAAAAGATAGAATGTCATGGGCAATGTTTTTTTCACCAGATCTTGAAAAGGAAATTGCACCATTTACGGAATTGATCACTGAAGATCGTCCTGCTATGTACAAGCCTATTACACGTTACATCGATTTATTCGAGAAGTATTATCCTAAAGGAATTCGACCTATTACTGCGGTCAAACTTTAATGTTATGCTTCATATTAGTTAACGCTCGTTCCTGTTCAACTAGTTGTTTACTTTTTTATTCGTTCATGTGACGCTTTTAATGAAATTAAGTAACTAGTTAATCAAACTAATAAAGGAATGTATTATGTGAGCGATCTCGATTTTGATGATACAATAATGTTATGCTTTGAATAATTGCAAGTTCTATAATAGAATGAATGAAAAAGTTTTGTATTATTTGATGAAATTATACAATAGTTTTATTTATTTATTTATTTTAAAATAGAGATTACATAATTTGAGGTAGATTACCCCCTAGACCAACTTGCAGGGTGGTAAAGGAGCATCACAAAGTCCAGCATTACCCAGAAAACCAGCAGCAGAAAGGTTAGCCTTGTGGGGAGGTATCTTCCCGGTTAGTCGATTATTCGACACATTAAATTGTTGTAAGTCTTCCATGTTGAGTATTTTCCGGGGAATACTTCCACTCAAGCTGTTCGACGACAGTAAAATCGACTCTAACCTATAAAGATTACCAAGTTCTTCAGGTATAGTAGAGTTGAATTCATTGTTTGATAAGTCGAGTTCTTGCAGATTACCCAGGTCGCCTAACCATGAAGGCAACTTTCCAGTTAGTTTGTTGCTCGATAGATCAACGTAACCAATACTAGAAGGCAACAGTGTCAGCTCTCCTTTGATCCCGCTATTCGCTAACCCTAGCTTCCATAGATTATTACACTTAAGCAGCCATTTTGGCATTTCCCCAAGCTCAAATTTGTTGTCTGATACAACAAACGTTTCTAGTAGATCCGTAAGTTGAACAAAGCTAGGAGGGATCGAACCAACGAGCTGGTTATTTGATAAATACAAAGTGTAGAGAGTTGTAATGTTGCCAAAACTCGAAGGGATTTGGCCTGTAAAACGGTTATCAGAGAGATTCAAGAAGGATACAGGTAGATTTCCGATTGATTCCGGTAAAACGCCAGTCAATTTGTTATGGTCAAGCTGCAAAGTGTCCAACGAAGAAAGTTCGCCAATGGAAGGTGGTACGGATCCAGTAATTTCATTGTTGGACAAATCTAAGACGTCTAGTTTTTTTAAATTTCTGATATTACTTGGTATGACACCAGAGAGTCGATTGCTATTAAGTCGAAGCCAGGTTAGCGAAATACAGTTGCCAATCGAAGACGGGATTGATCCGCTTAGCTGGTTTTCTCCTAGATCAAGATTTTTCAAGTTCGATAGTTTGCCAAGTTCAGGCGGAATTGGACCGGTTAGATTATGAAATTTACTAAAGTCGAGTACTTCAAGATACGTAAGATTGCCTAGGAATGGGGACAATGTACCTGAGATGGTTACATCAATGTCCCAAAGATTGCCTAGGAATGGGGACAATGTACCTGGGATGGTTACATCAATGTCCCAAAAGAGTTTCACCACTCTTCCATTAACGGGATCACAAATGATCCCGTCCCAGGCGCTGCAACATTCTTTGGTGTTCGTCCAACTCGCGAACTTGCGTGGTTGATCGTCAGTGATCCTACGCTTGACATCAAGTAATGCTTCTTCGTCGACGGGATGACATGGTTTTGCCAGTGAGATGGATAATGTATTAGACAAGAATACAATGAACAACAAGAGTAGTACTGAATTTCTGAGATATCCCATGATTGTCAAATGAATATGTTTTAACTGTAAGGGAATATAAAATTGCAAATTTGCAAGATATATATAACAGAGATTTTTTTTTTTTTTTCCTAATCGTGTCATCTACCCAATATAGATAACGGTAATTTAAAAAAAATGGATCCAAAATGAGTGTGATTAAGTGGCAATAAATTTAGATACAAATTACATCGTAAATGGGTGTTGTCGAATGAATTTGAGAGGCTGGTTGGAAAAGTTAATTTGAGGAATTATCATACTATAGACTAGGGGTGGCCAAAAGTGCGGGTAGTCCGGATCGGACCGGCCCGACCTGTCCACTCGGGTCATTTTTGGCCGACCCGCCTGCTCAACATCCAACCCGGCCCGATCTTCCTCCTTCTTGGCCAGGTTTTGGGTTTCCCAAACCACCCGGATCCGCCCAAGCCCGCCCCTTGCATGGCCCGACCCGCCCTTATCTTGGACCGGTTCTTGGTCTTCCAAACCAAGCTCAGCCCGCCCCCACTCCAACGCGGACCAGCCCTACTATAGACCATATATCAAAGAATTATACAAGAATAAAATATTGTGTATATTAAAGACTTTGGTGCTCTTATTAATACTATGGGACTTGCGAATGCTATCCGTTCCGTTCTTCAAGCTCCACCATATGTACGTTCTATAGCCTCGGCCCAAGTTTAACCTTGGACTCTGATACCATTTGTGCTGGAGGTTGATACTTTCTTTTTTTTGCTTCTACTGCACCGGTGTCCATTGTCCATATATAATAGTACAATATTTTCCACTTTGAGCTCAGCCCTCCCGGATTTACCCTGATGAACTCTTTCTCAAAAATCCTCGTACCATTATACATTTTTGTCGTTGTTTTGGAAACGATCTTGCCTAAATGAGTCCCTAACAAACTATCCCAACCACGACTCCACCGGCAGTATGAGCATATAATAGAGAATTGTCCTAGCTCCTAAATGAGTCCATAACAAACTGTCCCTAACAATATTTTTTTTTATTTCTATTTTCCTTTTTAAAGTTCTTTCAAAGTGATTTTCTGTCGAGTAAAGTATTATATTTCTAAAAAATTTCCTCTTGCTACAAAAAATTTTTGGTAGTCAAAATTAGGTGCACACATGTTTTTAGATTTTTTTTAACTTTTACAATAGATTTAAATTTTTGTTATTTTTTTAATGAATGGTTGTCTTTGGAATTTGTTTTATAAAAAATTAATTATTTTGATATTTTTAAATTGTTTTCTAATTGATAATGTCATTCTTTTGGAATTTTGATTACTTTATATTTTTTTTATTTTTTAGAATGATTGTATTGAAAAAGAAAAATAATAACCAATCGATTTCGTGATACTGTGATATATTGAATTTTTCGTGAGATTTTCACTAAAGAGTTTAATTTTACTTTTGACATACTTCGTCTAAATCACTCCAAACCTAACTTAAAAAAGTTAATTTTCATAATATATAAATTTAAGGGGTTTGTTTACCATATTTGGAATTCATCACTCTATTACAGTTTACAAATTTATTATAGTACAATCTTCCCAATTCATAATTGTTTTTTTTTTTTTTTTAAATTTTAAAATAGAGATTACATAATTTGAGTTAGATTACACCCTAGACCATCTTGCAGGGTGGTAAAGGAGCATCACAAAGTCCAGGATTTTCCATAAACCCAGCAGCAGAAAGGATAGCCTTGTGTGGAGGTATCTTCCCAGTTAGTCGATTTTTCGACACATCAAATTCTTTCAAGTGTTCCAAGTTCAGTATTTTCTCAGGGATACTTCCGGTCAAGTTGTTCGACGACAGTGAAATCGACTCTATCAACTTGGAATTACCAATTTCTTCAGGGATAGTAGAGTTGAATCGATTGTTGGATAAGTTGAGTTGCAACAAATGATGCATGTTGCCTATCCATGAAGGCAAATTTCCGGTTAATTCATTGCTCGATAAATCGAGATAACGAAAACACATGGGACGTAATAATGTCAGTTCTCCTTTGATTCCGGTATTAGCCAATTCTAGCCTATCGAGTAGTAGTTCGTCTAACTTCGACAACCAACTTGGTATTCCCCCTAGCTCAAGTGGGTTGTGTGACAATACCAAAGATCGTAGACTCGAAAGTTTAGCAAGGTTAGGAGGGATCGGACCAACGAGCTGGTTCCTCGATAAATCTAACATAGAAAGTTGTTTAAGCTTGCCAAAACTCGAAGGAATTTGGCCTTCAAAACGGTTATTTGCGAGGAACAAAATACCAAGCTCGGGTAAATTTCCCAAACTTGACGGAATGTTCCCTGAAAACATATTATTTTGCAAATCCATCAATTCAATGTTAGATAGTTTTCCGATTGAATCTGGCAAAACACCCGTGAATTTGTTGTGATCGAGCAGTAATGTGCCCAATGCAGAAAGGTTGCCAATCGAAGGCGGTATGGATCCAGTAATACTATTGTATCTTAACGAAAAATCTCCGAGATTTTCTAAATTTCCGATATTTTTTGGTATGACACCTGAGAGATTATTGTTATTAAGATAAAGCCCGATAAGCGAAGTACACTCGCTAATAGAAGATGGTAATGGACCAGATAATTGATTTTCGGATAAATTCACTTGTGATAATATTTTCGATGTTTGAAATAATTGTTCGGGTATAATTCCCACGAGATTATTTCGTGACAGATCGAGTTCATCAAGGTTCGTCAATTGACAAAGCGAAGAAGGAATCGACCCGCTTAGCTGATTGTTTCCTAGATAAAGCTGTCTCAACTCTGATAGTTTGCCAAGTTCAGGCGGAATTGGACCGGTTAAATTCCTGAAGTCATTTACGCTGAGTACTTTGAGATAAGTTAGATTGCCTAGGAACGGGGAGAGTGTACCTGAGACAGTTCCATTATTATTCGGAAACGTAATACGAAATTCGGTCACTCTTAAATGGCCGTCAATGCGATCACAATCAATTTCGTCCCACCCGCGGTACAGGTCACAACAGCCTTTGGTGCTCGACCATGAGCTGAACAGCTGTGCGTGGTCTGCGGTAATCCTACGCTTGAAATCAAGTAATGCTTCTTCGTCGACTGGGTGACATGATTTTGCCTGTGAGATTGATAATGTATTGAACAAGAATACAATGAAGGTTAAGAGGAATACTGAATTTATTAGATTTCTCATGATGGTAAAATGAGTATGGAATGACTTATAATGTTGGGTTGCTAGTTAATTATATATATATATAGTATGATCTACCCAAAATAGATGTCAGTAATGAAATGGATCCATAAAGGGTAGGAGCGACTATGTTTGAGACAAATTACATCATAAATATTATTGTCGAATGGATCTGAAAAGGGCAGATGTTAATTAGCTTAGTTGGTAAAGTCATGAGAGGTGGTACTTACGACCTGGGTTCAAATCCCGTCAGCACAGGATTCGAATCCGTCAACACAATCATCCTTGTAGTTGTGGCTGCCTTTAGACCCAAAAAAATTTCTCCTTAGCGTGGGGTTAGGTATGCTAAGTGTCATGTAGACTAGCTAGGTGTAGAAGGTGTTGTGATAAGTGTAACACTAAAGTGTGCAACGTGTAGTATGCATGCTT
>VHZZ01002874.1:36864-52588 GCA_009801015.1 Silene noctiflora | reverse complement strand
GTAGCGTTCTAATTATCAATTTCGTAATTACTTATTTGCCCCCATTAAGATGCGCCCCATCAGCCGTTAGATCTTTTCATCTAATGGTCCAAGTTTGTGAGCACAAACTCACCATAAGACAATAGGCTCACAAGATCCAATCTCTCTCTCTATATATATATATGACACTCTAAAATATCGTGCATTGCACGAAATTTATGCTAGTTATCCGTAACTTACCATTGCAAACTAGTAAAGAGTAAAAAAAAAAGGAAAACAATGAAAATTTAGGGGTGGTAACAAGTAATTAGGGGCGGAGATGTAACAATCCCATTTTACCTTTCACCAGTTCGCCCATATCCATGGACAATGGTGATGACTGATGAAGTCCTCCAACACCGTGCAAGTTGGTGACTAATTTTCCCCAAGTTTTCCAAAATCAGTCTCTTCTCATTCCTCAATCAAGTTTGTATCTTTCATATCTCTCAGTTTCATGTTTAATCTCCTTTAGAATTGTATTATCATGGCTTCCTTACTTCAACCCACATCCCATTTATTACATAATAATCCAACAAAGTATAAATATAATTGCCCATCTTGTTTAAACCCTAGAATTTCATGCCAATTTAACAAATATGTATCTGAAGAACAAGAAGAAGAAGATAATGATGATTACAATAAGAATAATAATGGAGGGTTAGCATTGCTCAACTTATCTGTAACTCTTACTGTTATTTCAACTTCACTGCCACAACCCGCTATGGCATCGAAACTTGCTGACAAGAAGCGTACTTCTAAGAAAAATGTCGAAACATTGACCCCTCAACAGTTTCAAACATGGTCTCAAGGGTTACCTCTTGTCACTGATAGGTTGCCTTTTACTGATTTGTTGACTTTAATGGATGAGGGTAAGCTTAAGCATGTTATTAAGCGGCCTGTTGCGTCTTTAACCCAAAAACCCGAGTGGGTTTTTGTTGTTTTGGAGGATTCTAGGGTTTTTAGGACTGTTTTGCCTTCCTTAGAGACGAATCCTAAGTTTTGGAGTAAGTGGGATGAGTTGAAAATTGATACATTATGTGTTAATGCGTATAGTCCGCCTGTTAAGACCCCGGAGATACCTACCCCTTACCTAGGGTTTTTGTTGAGGGCGCCTATTTGGGCGCTTTCATTATTTTTAAAGTCAAAGCCACAATCAAACAAGGCTTTGGAATTGAAGAAGATGAGGGAGGAGTTGAAGAGGCAGAGGACAAAGGAATTGACAAGGTTAAGGGTGGAAAGGGAGAAGTTCGAGAAGATGATAAAAAAGCAGAAGAAAATGGATGAGAGGAAGAAAAGACTGGAGTTGCAAAAGAGGCAGCATGAGGAGTCCTTGGGTCAAGTTGAAATAAATAATGAGGAAATAGGTAGGATTTGGTATGAGTTGTCTAAGAATACGACTTTTACTACTGTCCTTGGGATTGTCTTCTTTTACATATTCTACCAGACTATTGTGGTAAGCTATAAGCGGCAAAGGAAGGACTATGAGGATAGGGTAAAGCTTCAAAAAGCAGAAGCAGAGGAAAGGAAAAAGATGAAAGACTTAGAGAATCAAATGCAAGAATTGGATCCTGAAGACGAGGAAGAGGGAAAACCTGGTGAAGACAATGCTCACATGAAGATGGCTATGGAATTCATGAGGTCCGGTGCTCGTGTTCGTCGGGCACGAAATAGAAGATTGCCTCAATATTTAGAGAGAGATGTGGATGTGAAATTTACAGATGTGGCTGGGCTTGGAAAAATACGACTTGAGCTGGAAGAGATTGTTAAATTTTTCACACACGCAGAAATTTATCGAAGAAGAGGAGTGAAGATACCAGGTCAGAGTTTCCTCAAAACTAGTATCTTCTGTTATGATGCTTTTTATATTAAAATCCTTTGAACATACAAAAAATTTGGAAGGGAAACACACCTTGCTAGTTGCTCCTTTCCCCATCCCTCCTGGTATCTGTCCAACCAATGCCTAAGGGCTGGGACGTCTTTTCTGTTCTCATTCCAATTTTCTGCTTCTGGCTTTACCGTGGTGATGCTTGTATGCCCGCAATTTTTTTATTGGAATTGGTTAGGATAGCAGATAGTTAAAGAGAGAGCACATTTACTATCAATATACAATGGTTTCGTATGTATGGTCAATTCTGATCACCACAATTCTGGGTAAAGTGGGTAAGATTAGCTGGTTTTAGTTCCAGCACACTCGTATTGCTTCCTGTAAATCTTTCATCCATAGATACGTTTCCTAAATCCTTTTTCTCAAACACTTGATTTTCAATGAAGGAGCTGAAATTTAATGCGTTTGGTATGTTTAGAAGAGCCAACAAGTAGACTACTTAGGTGCTAGGAAATATTAAATTAGGAGTTTTGGATAATGAAAGGTAGATTAAAGAAGTAGCAGGGTGTTGAGCAGGCCTATCTGGACATTCTCAATGATGTAAGCTCTATTAGGAATAGCACATTTTATGATTCACGTGGCTATCTTCTAGTAGGAGGAACCATCTATACCATTTCAATTTCTACATTTTTTTTTGTGGTGCGCGAATTTCTTGTACCCTATTCTGGTTCGATCTTGTATGGTTCTCTGCTGCTTTCTTAATGATGGCTTGCACGGCTTTACCTTCTGATAGTTTTTCCCACTGCCAAATGTATGGTTATTCTTGCCAATTTACCGACACATGTCAGCACTTGTTACTGAATTGTTTTTAACTTATTCGACTTACTATAACTTGGTAAACTATCCTTTCAAAGGTGGCATTCTTCTCTGTGGTCCACCTGGAGTTGGGAAGACTTTGTTAGCAAAGGCCGTGGCTGGTGAAGCTGGTGTAAACTTTTTTTCAATTTCCGCTTCTCAATTTGTGGAGATTTATGTCGGAGTTGGAGCTTCTCGTGTGCGAGCCCTTTACCAAGAGGCAAAAGAGAATGTAAGCAACACAAAGATTCTTTCTGGCATGTTTGTTGCATGGCTTTCCTCTAAATTTGACGTCTCATGACACTCTTTTGGCATGTTCAATAATTTTTGTGTGGCTATGTTCACGTTTTAAAATATAACCCACACTGCTTTCCGACTGAATTGTGAAAGTTTTGAATGTTTCCTGACTGGCATTTTAAGAAGGTAGCAATCACATTTATGTTATAGTAACCAAAATTAGATGGCAGTGACCGATCCCGAGATCAAGTATCACACGGATATTTGATAGCATGGTTGTGATGTGTCCTTGCACTCTTTACACATGCCAGAGTGCTTGGTACTGAAGATTTGAACATTCTTTGGCGTGGTTTTGTTATCTCAAAGAAGAAATGCCTATTGTGCACATGTGATTGTACATCTGGGAGGGATGGGGGTTTGTAGGATAGTGCAAGAATTACCCTCTGAAATCTGAATTTCTTTCATGACTCCCTTTTTGTGAAAGAGAGATTGGGATACAATGTAACATGAGTTTGGTGGTCGGAAATTGAGTCAGGCTCCATCAGTTGTCTTCATTGATGAATTAGATGCTGTGGGGAGGGAGCGTGGCCTCATTAAGGGTTCAGGAGGACAAGAGCGTGATGCTACACTTAATCAGGTTTGTTGATGCCCTTTTCCCCTTGATTGCTCTCTATTAAAGGAGTTAATTAATAACCATTAATCTCTTGTTATTCATTGGTTGAATTTGCCTTGTTCATCCATTGCAGCTCCTTGTATCCTTGGATGGATTTGAAGGAAGAGGGGATGTCATAACTATTGCTTCTACAAATAGACCAGACATCTTAGATCCAGCTCTTGTGAGGCCTGGAAGGTTTGACCGAAAAATTCATATTCCTAAGCCTAGTTTTCAAGGGCGCATCGAAATTTTACAGGTTCATTGATTTACCCAACTGTTCTTCAATTGGGTTTCATTTTCTGATTAGTACCCTGATATTCTTGAATTAGGAAGAAATCTTCACAATAAGAGTGCCTTTTTAATGGTGTTTTCACTCTGTAGTCTCTAACTAAACATCTACCCTTCCGTTCTTTTTTTTTCGTGGGTTTTATTAGGTTCATGCTCGCAAGAAATCTATGGCTGAGGATGTTGACTATGCAGCTGTTGCCGCTATGACCAATGGAATGGTTGGGGCAGAGCTGGCTAACATTATTGAGGTTGCTGCTATAAATATGTTGCGGGATGGTAGAAGCGAGGTAAGTTTTTTTCTTTGAAGCATTGACTCTGAAACAGTTGTCAAAGCATATAATTATTTTTCTAGGACAAGTTTGTAGAAACTGTAGTGCCCTTCTATCGTTGAGAAAGAATCTGTGCTTATAGTCACTAATGAGATAAAATCATAGCATCTCTTATGAATAGTTACTAGAACTCAATTTATATGATACTCCCTTGGAGTTGGTGTTTTGACTTTTGTCCCTATTTCCGTTTTGGGCTGAGTTGACTTTTGTTTCCTATTTCCTTATTTGGTAGGTTTTTAACACGCACAAAGACTAAACTAGTAAAGTGCACTTGTCATTTTTTATATCAATCATAACACTACCCTTTCTTCTCTATTAACACTACCTCTCTTCCACCATCTTCAACCTCATCCCCAACCCAACCAATCACCCTCAATCTCATTCCCAACCCAGCCAACTACCACAGAACATCCCTGGCACCCTTTGTAATTTCCTAAGTAGTGTCGATACCATTAACCTAGCCTTAATACCACCAACCCACTGCCGAAAAATCGCTCACCCCACCATTCGTAAATCCTCTCCAACTCCATGGAACAATCATTCGGACCTCGGACACGAAGCCCCCACTCCCAAATCCCTCTATCTCATCATCGAAAATCCTATGTGTAGGGCGTGTACAATGATGGTGGATGGGAGTCAACTTGTGAGAGGTGGATGGCGTCGACGGGGGTGGGGGAGAAGGTGTTGACAAATGTTGATGGAAGTGGAGGGATAGTCGACCGTTGACTGGGTTAGGGATGAGTTGTGGTTGTGGGTAGAGCTAGCAAAAGCTGACCCGCCGAAAACTCGACCCGCCCAAAACCCGACCCGTCAGAACTCGAAAATTGGGTGAACCAAAACCGACCCGACTCGAACCCAACATAAATCGATAACAACATTATTTTTTCTAACCCGAACCCGACCTGAACCGTCCCGATCCGTGATCCGATATTGACTCACCCCGATGGGTGACCCGGTAATGAACTAGCAATGATGTAAATAAGACCAAATTGACATTTATCTTGATTGTTTTCACTTAAAACTACAATTAATACACATACACATTGTTTAAACATAAAATTACCCATCAAAAACTAAATACTTCCTCCGTCTGGACAGATTCTTTACATTACATTTACTTTTTGACAATATTCACAGCTCAATAGAATTTTTAATATCCTCGATAATCTATAAGAGAAAATATAGTCGTGTGGGATCTTGTTTGATTCGTCTTTCCGAATACATTAAGAATATCAAATTATTATATTTTTATCAATGCAAAAGGAAAGATATTGATAGTGTAAAAAGCGCCTCGACGAATGTGAAAAAGCAAATGTAAAGAATTTGTTGCGACAGATGCGACGGAGGGAGTACATAAGACAAAATATAAGTCGATAATTTGACCCAATACTGTCCTGGCCCGACATGCTACCCGCTTATAACCCGACCTGTAACCGCGCCGACTTCGTCATTGACCAACACAACCCGAACCCGTCATGTCCCAGACCCGTAACCGACCCGAGTGACCCGATTGCCACCTCTAGTTGTGGTTGGGGTGGAACTATGAAAGGGTGGTTATAAGTGGTGCCTGATAGGAGGGGTTTAAGATTTGATGTCCGAGACTAGACCATGCAATCTTTTCCTTGGCATATCCCCTGCGTATCCTTGTCCATACGAGACGACACGGGTATGGACACAAAATTCGAGTCCGGTTGGCAGCAAGAAGGTTTCCGTCGTCAAGTAGGGGGTGGGCACCACGGACTGCGGTGTTATTTAGTTGTGCTACACGTCTTTTTCTACTTTCACTCTTTAGTTGTTTAATACTTATAGGTTCAAAATGCATTGAAGCCTTTAACTCTTTTTTTAACCTTACACTTGTCCCAACTTTTATTGACGCATCTTTGACTACTAGGGGCATGCTCTTTATCAAATATTCATTCATTCAAGCTAGTTGGGGGACTCTTCGGTTTTCTAGGACTATTTATCACTATTTACCACTACTACTTTGCGTATTAAATAAATAGTTTCAATATCTTTTTTTTCTATTTTTAAAAATGAAAAAAAATATTTCCTGCTCATTAGTATTTGGTATACACGTCTCAGACTACAATTTTTTCATGTCAATTTTTATTTTAATAAAAAACAAATATGAAAATTGGATACGTTGACATTTGCACAGATATGAAAATTGGATACATTGACCGTGTCCAAAAGTTGTCGTATCCGCTAGTTAATCATGTCCTTGTATCCTTGATTTTATGACTTCCAAGTGTCGGACACAAGGATTTGTACCCATATCCGTATGTCGTACCCCAGTCGGAGCATCAATGGTGGAGAGATGTCAGGTTAAATAGTGGGTAATATGTGGGTATATGGGTAAATGAGCCCTGTTTCCTCTCATTTTTTTTTTTTCGTGTCCAAACTAAAAGGAACAAAACCGTCACTCAAAGGGAGTATATGCAAATTTTGGGTGGAAATGTAAATTGGTGAGATCTGAATCTTTTCCCTTCCGTGTGTGTGGGACAAGACCTAAAGCAAGCATGAATGCATGATGCGCAAAGTGGCTAATGAGAGAGAGCCTAAATCAGTATGGGCGGACCTAGAAAAAATGAATACTGCCCTGCATCTTGTTCCTTTTCACGTACAACAGTTACAAAGCATTTATCCCAGGTTATTTGCAATCAGTTATCAGCTAATCAGCATTGAAAATCGTCAATATGAGGTAAACTAATGAAAAAAAGAGCGGAAACATGTTAAAAAAAAGTAAGTTGGTCAAGACAAAGTAATGAAGTTTTAAAGAGAAGGAAAGGGAAAGTCATAATACTGTGGAGAATGTTTTGAAAGAGAATTAACAAATTAACAAATCAACTTTTGAAGAATAACATATTTTTAATTGAGAAAAATTGGTGGAAAGAAAAATCAAGGAAAATAATTATACAAAAAACCGAGTCTGTGATAGATAGTCAAACTCCCTTCATTAATTCCGTAAATTTCTTTTCTTTTCAAGCGTGCATAGAAGAAATTAGAAACGTTGAGCAAGTGCGATATACTTGGAGCAGCTGGTAAGTCATTACAAGCTACTGTTAAATACATTTTTCTTGAATGTTATTGCCCTTAAAAAAATGTTACCTGACCCCTGACTGAAAACTACTGTAAATTTCAGGGTTCGTAGTTTCACACTGTCAACTTGTCAAGTTCAATCCTTAGAGTAGGGAGCTAGGAATGATAGGCACTTACGTAAATTTTGTATGATTTGAGATGTGCCAGGTTAAGATACACCACTATATGACCATAAATCTCAACCCAATGATAGTAATTCGTGGTGGTTTAACCTTCGGCATTGCTCTTGGTGAAATTAAGTTATCATGAGAAAACCTTTTGGCATTGAAAAAGAAATGCATTTTCCCCTCAAATTGTGTTTTTTTGTCATACTCTTCTGTTTTAAGTGTGTTATCATATATTTTCAAGAAAAGATCGTTTTATAAAAAGTTTGTGTCTGGTTAGAATTAGATAGAAGGCTAAAGTGTGAAATTATATAAGTTACGTCTTATTCTTAAAAGGCAAAACTCAAATTAAATTTCTTTAACCTCTTGTAGCTTTACGGTCAGCCGTCTGATACAGGTTGGCTGTTTTATATTTGACGGTGTTGTCTTTATTTTTGTTTTTGGCTTTCTTCTGGAACTGGTCATTTTCTTATCTACATAGTATAAAAGGGAAGTCTTTTTCCAGACTTCCCATTGGTTGCTGAGTTTCAAGAATATATTTATATGGACCCCACCACGTTTTTTATACCAATTAATTACCCTCTCTACTCAACTCAATTCCGGTTCTAATTAATCCTAATTAATCTTATTCAAATATCTATTCTTAAATTCAGTGATTAGTGAATACCAGGAAAAAAAAGGTAATTTGAATAGCCATTATTTATTTAAAATGAAAAAAAAAAACTATACTGAAATCAAATATACTTCTAAAGTTTAAAAATTCTCTAATTTTCTAGATTTGAAATTAATCATGGGATATTATCAAAACAATAGTTTAAAAAAATTGAATCTTTAATAGCAGATTTAGAAAAATTTGTATCTTTAAAAAACAAGAAACGGATTTAAAAGACTGGATCTTTAATAATCTTTAGCAACAAATTTAAAAAGATTCAATCGTTATATATGTCATGAAATCACAATTACTTAGAACGTGTTATAATAGCAAAATAAATTACCAGAAAAATGAAGAATTTGCTTGGAATAAAAAAAGGCTAATTACTTAGAACTGTAAAAAAGTGTTAATGAGAAAATTAATATATATACTGTACAATAATAACAATAAATTTTTTTTTGGATTATCGTATGCAAAAAGACAGAATCATCTTCACTAGATTTATAATAATTTTTATACACCTCAAAAAAATAATTTTAATATTTAAGGATGTAGTTATAGGATCGAATTTAATGGCGTTAATGTGTTTAGGTTGGGAGACAGAGTGAGAGAGGGATGTGAACTGCGTTTAAGAGTGGTATATTTGGGGTGATGGATTATTAGTGGGTAATTTTACTTATATGGGGTTAGGTTAGGGTTTCTTACTTTCTTAATGGGCCAAATTTGTCGATCAATTTTTTTTACTTAGATACGTAAGTCCATTTTAATTGATTTCGTTTGTGAGCCAATTTATGCACAAAAGTTATAATGAAATTTCACAAATTCTCATTTACAGCTGGTATATTTGTCTTAATTTTAAAATGAGTCAAGTAGTTAGAATAAAATAAAAGTAGAATGCATGTGTATAAGCAACATATTTGTCTTATATGCACATGTAGAATAATATTTGACCTATTTTAATGTTAACACAGATATAAAAGTGATTTATTGTTGAAATTTATCATAAACATCCCTTTTACTATAAAAGCTAAATCATTAAGGGGGTGTTTGTTTCAACTCATAAAGGTATGAGATATGGGTTTCGAATGAGCCAAACTCATACCAAGTGTTTGTTTGGCAAAAATAGGGGTTTCGTACCCATACCTCAAACCCATGATGTATGGGTTTCTCATACCCAAGGGGGAGGTGAGTATGAGATTGATACCTATGGGTATCAAATAATAAAATCAAAAACTATGAAAAAAACTATATGGAACATTTTAAATGAAATTTTTTTTACATTTATTTGATCAAATCTTTATTTTCATGTTTTTTCAATATCAAAACAATTATTTTTAATGTTGTATTTTAGATTTTTTTAACTTTGGTGAAGTTCAACCCCATTCCACCCAAAATTGAAACAAACACAAGGTATGAGAAATCAAGTTCCAAACCCATACCACCCGAGTATGATTCCTAATTCCAAACCTATGCCCATGTGCGAACCAAACGCCCCCTTAAAGGCTTATGATTGGCTCCCTCATTTAAGAGATTTTTTTTTTCATTTTCTAGAGTTGTCCCCACCACAAACTTGCTTCAAATTTATTTAACATCATTTCATTTAATTATCATTTTTGTATATCACGTCTAATTATTGTACTTGCTAAAATATTTCGTATGTTATCTAAAAATCAATTTTTTTTGCACGGGATTAAAACTAGTTGTTCATTATACTTGGTCCTTTTTCTGCTTTTGGCTTTCTACTGGAACTATTCTTTTTCTTATTCTTCATTACACTTAAATATTGTCTCAGGGACTAATTTAATTTCTTTCAACACAACCACCAATTATTTTTGAATTTTGTTCACCAAAGAAGCAATGATTAAACTACCATCAGAATTAATTGGAAAAATATCAAGCTAGTTACTTCAGCCCTATTTTCTTTTTGTCTTGATTTTGTATAGTTTAAACTTTAAATTGTGGAAGGAAATATGGCTATTTACCTCTATTCATTGGATTTGTTTTTATGTCATATCTTATCTACAGTGATGTTATGAAGGCTTCTGAACCTTCATCCTTTATAAACTTAGTCATTATGTACCCTCCACTCACCCTAATAATATTCTGTGAGTTAGATAACAACTGATGATTTATTACAAGCTGTTCATATGGAAGAAAGGGGAATGCTTGATAGAAAAGAGAGAAGTCCTGAAATGTGGAGGCGGATAGCACTCAACGAAGCAGCACAGGCTATAGCAGCTGTCAACTTTCCTGATCTTAGAAAGATAGAATCTGTATGATTCCGTCTTTAGTGTCATCAGTTCTTACAAATATCATATTGATTACGACCTAAAAGAATTTTTTTAACTTCCACGTGTTTTGGATGGACAGCTACTGATCATATGCTTTCTTGGCAGATTAATATTGCTCCTAGGGCTGGTAGGGAACTTGGTTATGTTCGTTTCAAACTTGATCATATCAAATTTATGGAAGGGCTGCTAAGGTATGCCTGCCCGTCCTTATTTCTGATCCTTTATGCCCTTGTATGTGGTTGCATATGCTCTATCTCAACAATGACCAGGTAGACTTGGTAAAACTAATCTGACTGATATGTACCTGATCCAAATCCGAAGCAGGCCTACATTAATCAACGTAGCGAAATGACTCGTTGTTAGTTGATACATAGTGACGAATTTGAAGCAAACCTTGTTAATCTATAGGCGAAACAACTCAAATGACACAACTTGCGTAGATATCTATCCGTAATAACCTGACAATGGCCCTTCCAAAATGACCCTAATCCATAATGATCTGACCCAAACTCACCCCAAATGACCTTTTGTTTTCTTTCTTATGGCCGATTTTAAGATGCCTGAATTTTTCTCTCTCCAACTGTTCAGTTCCTTTTTTTTGTTTTCCTTAAAAAGAACTCATTAGGCTAACTATGACTCCCTTTCTACGACTGTATCAATAAAAATTATACTGCAATTTTACTTAATTTAAGGCATTTCTCTCTATTAAGTGCAGCCGACAATCCCTTTTGGATTATATAACCGTTCAGTTGGCACCTCGAGCAGCTGATGAGTTATGGTATGGTGAGCACGAGGTCAGTGGCAAAATGTTTAATTTCTTATTGCGTATGTACTACATATGGAGTTACAGAACTCATTTCTTGGTTTTTTTTTCCCAACATATATGTAGAGGTTACGTTCCATTATAATTCCCAAAAGGCTGAAAGGAAAAAAACTGCTTAATGCCTTGTTTATATTGATTTGGGGCAGTATATATTTTCAGTAGCATGTTCCCTTGTATTTGGCTCTTTCTGACTGGGTTAAATAAATATTGATGCAAATGCTTCTAGAACTGATCTTCTACTTACTGCTTCGTAAGATATGTATGTTGCTACTTTGTTCTTGCTATGCGTGACTGTTCTTACACTTCGTCCCAAAAGAATTTACATTTCTGCACTTAAGTTTGTATTATGTAGGATATGTATAAGTCAGACTTCAAGGTTTCTTCTTATTTGTCAGACCTTGAGTCATGATATTTAGTTTTGCATACGCTTTATATGCTTGGAGAAAACATATCGCGTATCAGTATGCTACACAATCAATGTTTCCATCCACTAGACTTGTACTATCAAATACATCTCTTTAGAAAGTTCTATTAAATGAAAACCCTTCCTACCTCAAGCTTTATTAATGCCTCTTTACTTTGCTTTCGATATAGGAATTGTAGCCTTAACTTTGCCTTGTTGTGTCGGATGTTGATTGCCGTGACTGGGGTTCCCACACACACACACACCGTCCTGAGGTAGATTGCTAATGGGCGATCCTTCACTAGTATTCAACCCTTAAAGTTTGCACTTTTGCCTGGAGAAGGGGCATGGGTGCGTTTTAGGATTCGGCAAAAGTACTGGACTCTGACATTTGGTATCAGAAGTCAGTCCGAGACTCATTTGTTCATTGGTGGTCGAGAAAATGGGTGAGCCAAAGTATTCAGTACGGTGTGAAGTCCTTGGAGGAGCTGTTGGATGAGAAAATACTAATCCTTGAGTGCATGGGACGGATGGGGATGGGGGAGGCCTCGAGAAGCAGGAGGAGTCGGTAATGAGCCTTGAATCCGCGATAGAGGGCTTGAATACCGACTCGAAATAGTTGCTGATGTGATCCCCTATGAGCAGGAGGAACACATCGGTCATCTCCATCGAGAAAAGACCTCGATAACTTCATCTTCGACTTAAAAGTATTTCCGAGAGTAAGTGAGCTCGAGGAGAGAGGAGAAGAAGGTCCGCACATCGAGCATGTACTTGGTGGGTTATTCCAAGATGTGGTGGCGTACCAAGTATACTGAAATTGAAGCGGACACGATCACGGTGGCATCATGAGAGGACCGATGATTCCGAAGGATGAGTTCTTTCCCGAGAACATGGATATCATTACTCGGAGGAAGTTGAAGGGTGTGAAGAATTGCCCTGATACAGAAAATGCATTTATTTTTAAGTGCTTGCTTATGGGATTTAGAATCAAATAATGTTGGTGTTGTATTAATCGGTGATGGTTTGCTGGTAATTTATTGCGGATTCGATAGGTCGGTAAGCCTGTCCTTCTAGCATAGTCACTGAGACCCAACTTGCGTACCCAGAAGCTTCCAGCAAGCAAGACAAGATCACCACTTCTCTCAATAGCACACCAACTCGTTTGGGGAATATTTGTAGGAGTTAGTGTGCGTTATAGAGAAGGACAAAGTGCACGAGTCACGCCTTGGAGAGGCTATGTCGGCCACGGAGTGACTCGTCGACTACTACCATGTGGAGTGAGAGTCATCTCTAGGCAATGGTGTCCGTCAAAGTGAGCCTAATGAAAAGAGGTCGCAATAAGTTCGATTTCTGGTAGGTCTCGCCCACAAGGAAGTCTGACTTGATTAGTGAGTCATAAGAACACGCCCAGAAGTTCCTCTTCCGAACCGGAACCGGGTGGCGGGGAGCATCCTCAACCAAGAAGTCGTTTGCGTGCTTCCTATGCAAAGGTAGGCAACAGTCCTATTGTGTGCCCCACAAGTCTCATTTCAATGCGATGATTAAGAACATGTCGATAGCTGTGTATCACCATGAATATGAATATGACGAGGACTTGGACGATTGACTCGCTTAGGAGGATAAGTGTGATGGGGAGGCGGTTTGATCTCCTTGCCAAAAAGTCCATGGCACCGTTGTACGAGGACCTCTCTTTGAATGAGAGGCAAGCACGAGCCATTTACCCGGGGTGCCGAGTGACTTCGAATGAGCCAACCGGAAGATGAAACATATAAGAAGGTCGCCTTTCAAGTATGTGGGTGAGTGTGCAAGGTAGTGAGTGAGTGTGTGAGGGAGCTCGACTTTGCCACTGTTTGCTGGATGACTTAAAGTTGGTACTTAGGATGTAGTTCTCGAAGAGGGCATTAGCCAAGCCTAGGGAATACCTCATTGTTTGGTGTTCGGTGGAACAAGGAGGCATGTCTTGGAAGAAGAGTGTTTCCAAAGGTTCATGGAACCAAGGGTGAACAAGAATCATGCCCCTACCCCTACCAACGCCCCCCCTCCCCTAAGTGACGCGACGTGGGATTGGCAATGAGGGTATAGAGATACCCGTGAGACACACAATAAGGCCTCAAGGCCTCGGAAATCTAGGGGCCACACCGAAGTCCCTTATGGGACGATCGAGTGACCCAAAAGAGAAAGCTTCAGAACATTTGGGGATGGCGGGGCTTGATCGAGTGACCCAAAAGAGAAAGCTTCGGAACATTTGGGGGGAACATTTGGGGATGTCGGGGATTTTGCGGCCGGGAGAACTAAATTGTCTATGACTAAAGGTACTAAAGTGGTCAAAGACAAGGTGAAGCGATTGGCGTTGGGTAAGCATAAGGGGTCGTGTGAAGTTTCTTCCCACGCGATGAAGACATGTACTTTCCATAATAGTTATTTTTGAGAGATGAACATGGAAGACCGGATGTTCCCAATCTTAGTTTAAAAAAGCGCGCCTAGGCGCAAGGCGCATTGAGGCGCCGGCGAGGTCGCATCTGTGAGGCGTAGGGGATACAAAAGGCGCACCCAAGGCGCACGCGAGGCGCATTAGTGTGCAATTCCATATTTTTTTTCCAAATCCTTTTATTTTAGCCTTGTTTTCTCTCCCTTGCCCTTAATTTTCAGTTTTAAAGTACATGCTCTCCTACTTTAAAACAAAAAAGGGATTATTTTCACACAAAATTTGATTGAAAATATGGATGTTCTTCTGAAAAATTAGTGCGAGTGTGTGCAAAAGGCGTGCGCCTTCGCGTTGCGCCTTGCACCTCAGCCCCTTGGGACCCCATCGTCTCAGTGCGCCTTGCGCCTTCTCAAACCAAGTTCCCGATAATTTATGTCAAGGATATCCGATCCCTTCTTGAAGGGACCTCAACCTAACAGCCTAACCTTAGTGCTAGATTCAAGATCAATAACCTTTTGCCGAACAAAGGATTTGAAGCTACAAGAAAGTCTAGCCCCAAGATGAAGGACAACCTCCACTCAACGAGGAAGTCCCATTGGAGTTGAACTAAAGATTTGTGCGTCGCCGAGGATGACGACGGATTAGATGGGGGATGGGGGAGAGTGTGACATCTCTCACACTTCAACCGTGTAGAAATTAGATTTCCGCAGTTTAGTTTGTAATAAGTTGTATATGTATAAATCATACTTCAAAGTTTCTTCATATATGTTGTCCGGGGTGATTATATTTGGTTTTGCAAAGTTTTATAGGCCCAAAGGAAACGTATCACTCTATCGCGCTGTTGCATAGTCAACGTCTCCTCCCACTAGAGTTGTCCTATCAAATAAGCATATTTGAGAAGTGCCTACCTGAACCTTTGTTAATGCTCTTTACTTTGTTTTCGATATCAGATTTATTGGTCAATAGGATTCAGAGGACACACGTCACAGGGACCCTAGGTAGAGTGCTAGTGGGTGATCCCTCACTAGTACTCGACTCTTAATGAACCTAAAATTCTCACAGCTGACTTATAAAAATGTATCATAAGCATCAATCGAGGAAAGGTTAAGGAACTCTAATGTCAAGTGTACAGCTTCTAATCATCTAATGTCAAGTGTACAGCTTCTTGTAATTGAACCTGAGTGTTCAGATTGGGTCTCCCTAACTAGCACTCGCAGAATTAACTGAGAAAGCAAAGCAAGAAAATTGATATAGTTGAGTTGTGATATGATGTCTTGGTGGAAATACTATGATAAATTCCAAATTAGCTACATATAGGATGTCTTGGTGAAATACTTTGCTATGTCCCAGCACCCTGTTTTTTTTATTAGTAGACAGCTTCTGATTGTTTCTTCATTTCATTACTCCTGAGTCTGACAATACATTGCAACAGCTGAGCACGATATGGGCAGAAACAGCTGATAATGCTAGGTCAGCAGCTCGAAGATTTGTTCTAGGTGGCATGTCTGAAAAACATCATGGTTTGAACAACTTCTGGGTTGCTGAAAAGATAGATGTATGTATTTCTTATGGTGTCTTACTACTTTTTGCTTTACTCCCAACTTTTAGAGAAATTCTAGAGAATTGTTTCATGTTACCGTAAGAACCAAGTCATCTATTCTACCCACTTACACTATTCATTTTCATATTATATATATATATATATATATATATATATATA
>VHZZ01002871.1:33952-51223 GCA_009801015.1 Silene noctiflora | reverse complement strand
ATATCTTGCCTCCCTGTGGATTCGACCCGACTTCCCTAGCTATATTAGTTTAGGCCAGTTGGTTTATCTTTGATAGGTATACGACAGCCCTGTCACGTTTCAAATGTCTGTGCTGAACCATATGATGATTTCTGCTCATATGGGGAGCAGTGGATTGGCAGGTTGTTTGTGCATACATGGAGGCTTGGGAGCGGTCCTCGCTTATCGTGTCATCACTTTGCCTTTCTAGTTTTTTACTATCATTAGACTCCATTCATTTCAATTTGGTTGTACCTTGGGATTATTGTAAGAATCCCTTACATTATCACTTGGCTTTGTAACTATAACTTATCTATTTTTATTTATCCGCTTTAATGTATGTACCTTAAATTGCATTACATCGTAGTTCGTATTACAAGCTTGTGAAACCAAGTCTTGTAGTACGTCCATGAGTTGGGATAGCCTTGAAGAAATATCCCGATTTATGGGGGTATTAGACTTTTCTTCTCCACATACGGTGAGGCACTTGACTGACAAGCACTAGTGACATTATCCTGAACACCCAATCTCTTGAAGATCGAAACAAGATTCCTTAAAGGAATTTCTTGTTGTGACGGAAGACGCCCCCTTAATCGATCGAACACAGAAGGAGCCACTCTTGTTGCAAGTGGTCGAATCCTATCGAAGACGGAGCATGATGGCGATGTCGTGTCATTTTCACTTTCATCTTGCACCACTTCTTCAAGTGTGATGCACTGAGAGGACAAGATATTTACTTTTCGTTGAGCACCAATCTTTACTGGTGAAGGAGATTCATAACCTAGACCAACCTTGGAGGCACTGAAGCTTCCCTCTTCCTTAAAAAGTTTCTTTTGAGTCTCGTTCAGGCCGTAAGGCTCAACATTTATAACTTTGCCCAGTGGAGTGGGATTTTCAAAGTCATATCCAGCTTTGACTAACAATTTATATGCATTGGAGTTGAACACGCCTTTTTCTTGCCCCTGGGACGATTTACTTGATGATGTAACGAACCCCATAGGAGCATACCTCACAACTTGTTTTTCAACCGTGCTAGGTAGAGGGGTGACAAGTTTCATCATCCACTCTTGCTTGATTACATGTTTGTACTTAACTTTCTCTTTGGTCATTTTCTTTGAGCCATGATATTCTGCGAAAAGACTTTCACCTTCCTTGTGTCGTGACTTTGGAATATACCGCAACACCGGAGTTGCATTCTTTTGTGGATATTCTTCCTTAACTTGCACAACGTGACTGACTTTGCCATTGCTCTTTGATTGGTTACTTTGGCCCACTTTTATCTTTACATCATTTACATAAGTCTCTGGAGAGTTCTCAACTTCTTTTCCTTTGCCTCCCTTCCCAATTGATGAAATAGTGGATGATAAGAATTCACTTGAAGTGCCATTTTCCTCAAAGAACTTTGCATCCGCGAAGAATGAATCGACCTTAATAAAAGTCTTAACACCACCATTGATCTTTCGCTCACCTCCAAGATAATATTTTAGACATTGATGAAGAGTTGAAGCGACCACTCCATTTTCGTGCTTCCAAGGCCGATCTAACAACAATTTGAATGAGGTCTTTGCATCAATAACATGAAACAAGGTGTCAGAAGATAAATTCTCCATGTTAAGATTAACATGAATTATGCTAACAGCACGCTCGTCATTCAGGTTGAAGCCATGAATTACTGTTTGACTACTGGATAATTCATCCATTGTAATTCCTAACTTAATCATGGTTTCCTTCGGCATGAGATTTATACCAGATCATCCATTGATCAATATACGATTCACTCTCTTGCCTCTTATATAGCCAGATACATACAAAAACTTATTGTGGAGCTTCGATCCAAGTAGTAAATCTTCATCATAGAATGATAAGGCGGTGTTGCAAGATACACATTTGTTTTCTCGCTATGCAGGCTCCCTTGCGTCTTTTACCTTTTATTCATATAAGTTTGGATTTTGAAGAGCCTGGACAATTTGCTGACGCATCTCCTCAGGAAGGTGAAAATTTTGCTTCCTTCCCATATGCTTCGGAGGGCATCAAGAACGGAAAACACTTTGGTGAGTTTGGATTGACTTGAGTGTTCCAATGACGCGGAGTTTGAAGCACCATATTTTTGTTCATTTCCTTCAAAGTATTGACATTAACTTCGGTGAGATAACCTTTAGGGAAAAACTCTTCCAGAATGACCTGGAGGTTGTTGTTCTAGCAAATTAATTGGAAGAACATGTGATTTGATCACCTTCTTTGATTTCTTTTTTCCTTTGGAGCGTTGTGAGTCTTTCCTCTTAGTTTGTTTTCTCTTTCGCGGTGCAGGTTGTTGATTTTGTGGCTTTACTTGCTTCCTCAGTTTCTTTCGCATCACCAATGTCCAACCTTCATTATCATCATCAATAACGGCATCCATGGTTTCGGTCGCGCCTTCAGTTGTCTTTTGTGGCGGTGATATCGACCTTTGTACTTGGAAGGCGACATGCTCAAGATTTCCAATTTATAGCACACATATTTCTTCTTGCTTATGAGGGACCATCTCATTCGAAACTTCCATGGTTGGTAACTCAAATCCTTCAATCATCACACTGGTGTGATTTGTTGTCACTGTGTCATCTAGATCCAAGATGATGTTCCTATCTTTTGCTAATTGCATAATCTTTTCTTTGAGGGTTATGCACTTCTCAAAAGGATGACTGACTACTCGATGATAACGACAGTAGTTGGCATCGGTCGTCTTATTTGCTTGATCTAGGCATTTTGATTCTGGCAACTGACTGACTTTATTTTCTAACAGATTATCGAGCATGCCTTAAAGATCCGAGTCAGGGAATGGATACTTTTTGTTCTGCAAGTCCTTTAGTGTTATTGGTTTATCATGCTTGAAGTCTTTTGTGTATATTTCCATCTTTTTGTCATCGTTCGACTTCGCAGAGATTTTGACAGGCGCATCACTAGTGGTAACCATCATAGCTTCCTTGGACGATCCCTTAGAACCTTTGTCAGTTTTCTTGAACTCTTTCTTCTCGCCGGCGGGCTTAGAGGAAGATGATTTTGTCTTGTTTCGAGCATTGATTGTTAACTCCATATCATGAGCACGAGTCGCAAATTCTTGGAAGCTTTTGGGATTTATCCCATTCAAGATATATAGGAGGTTGCACTTCATTCCATTGATGCACATTCCAACTACTGAAGTCTCGCTCAAACGATCCTTACATTCCAGACTTAGCGCGCGCCAATGGTTGAATGTATTCCACAACAACATTACCTTCCCATTGAGTGGTGTTATTTAGTTCACTCATGCTCACTATGCGCCTTGTACTGTAGAACCTATTCATGAACTCATTCTCCATCTGGTCCCAGCTGCCAATCGACTCAGAGCCTAGATCCGTATACCAATCAAAAGCGATGCCTTTGAGGGAACGAACAAACTATTTCACTGACAAGTTTGCATCTGTCCCGGCGTTACTACATGTCTCCACAGAGTGAGTAATGTGTTGCTTGGGGTTGCATTTTCCATCGAACTTCTAGAACTTAGGTGGTTGATATCTGGCAGACATGCGTAAGACATCGATCCTCTTTGTATATGGCTTCACATATCGAAGACTGTTAGAGGAACCTTCACCTAACTGGCTCTTGATCGTGTTGGCTATCAAGTCTTGCAACTTCTTTTCAGTGTAGGCACTAAGATCTTTTTTCGGAGACTTCCCACCATCCTTCTTTCCATCATCATCCTCCTCTTCGGTGTCATGATGGCTTGAATTGTCCTTGTTGCGAAGCTCTTCCATTTCCCTTTGAAGTTCTTCGATCCTCTTATTCTTTTCTTCATTCTCTTGCATCATCTTATCAAGGAGCTTGTTCACATTCTCCATTTATTCTTCGATGCTAGAGCCACTAACACCATCACAGATTCAAAAATAGGGGTTGAAGCTTCCTCCTTCTTTGGTGATGCCTTCTTCATTTTACGAGGGGATGAATCTCTAGCCTTGAACTCCTTGCTCTCCTTTTGTGGAGATGAAGCCTTGTTGATTATAGTTGCAGCAACAATGGATGCAATAGATAACTTACGAGCTCTTTTAGGAACATGAGCGGTGCACAAGCTTTCGGCAGCAGCATTGATAACAGCCTTCCTTGCCATTCCTCTAGTTGAAACACCAATTTATGAGGGCATGCTTGACGAATGTGCAACACTAGGAGACCCTTTGAGGATTGATGCATAGGTTCTTGAAGGTGTGCTTGATGTGTAGGAAGATATCCTTATTCTTGAAGTTAGGCTTGTTGTAGAGATGAGAGGTAGAGGTTTTCACGCCGGGTTCACCAAAAATTTGTAACAACAAATTTTGTATTGCAATAAAACTGTAACACGAAATAGATAAACAAATGAATTTATAATAATATCATAAAGTTATGTATACAACCTCTATTTTATCCACTGATTCTACAATGATACTAGAGCTACGATTTTACGGTCTTCGAGGCTCGCTTGCTTGACTTTAGCTTCTTGAGAGGGTCACGTTGACTTGAATCTCTCTTCGATGCTTGAGTTTGATTTGAGTTTCCTTACGTAAGCGGCACAATTTTTAAGGTGCTTGTTGACTACTTGTAAGTAGGGATTTGTTGAGAGAATTTGAGAGCTTTTGATATCTCTTCTCTCCTCACTTTGACAAATGATTTTCTCTCTTGTAAAATGATTTTTTTCTCCTTGAAATAGTGGAGAAGTCTCTTATTTATAGAGTTTTCTCCCTTGGTAAATGGACTTGAAGTTTGGGCTTTATTTGTGAGTTTGACTTCTCTTTTAGGCTCAATTGACCATTTCTTTGTTTTAGAGTCAAATAACCCATATGGATCGATCGAGGTTCTATTAAGCGGGACAAATATAATTAAATTAAGCTAAAATTTGATATTAATTTCAAACAATATATTTCTTCTATTTTCGGCACTTTAATAAAATTTCTGTATCTACACCTACCCAACTCAATCTGCCCAAATTCTTGCACACCCGAAAATGACCTAAATTAAATTGACCTAATCTAAACATGACGTGGTTGACCCGTTTATCATGTTTACTTTGGACCATCGGGCAGTGTAGGTCTTTTGTGTACATTCAACAACAATCACTTTAAATTAAGGGACGTTTGGCTATTCACCTAAAATCACATAAATTATTATTTTATGAAATGTATTTATTAACTTATTTACTGGTCATGAAGTACAAAGGCAAAGGATAAAAAAAATGTTGTGGCCAATCACCAAAATCGGTTGTCACACGACCACTATAAAGGCATCATTATTGGCGATTTTTTTTTACTAAAGTTGACAACTCCAAAAGCAAAAGTAAAAACCAAAATAAAAATAAAAATAGAAGCTTATTAATTGGGCAACTCACTCTAACAGACCCAAAAATTATGACAATGCACTCAGCAATCCTCTACCTTACTGGTGAAATTTGTACTATTTTAGTTTCGGTAAGAATCTGAATTTTAGTTGGTTGGGACATATTTTTGCTAAGTTGTTGGTAACTTAGCAAAATAACCAGTGGTAAAAACATACGAGTGTAGTCTCCTGCCAACCGGCGTCGCGAAAACCATGTAATAGGAGTGTATTGTGAAAAGGTTGTAGGTTATATAATCAGTGGTAGATATATGAGTGTTAGTCTCCTGCCTAATGGGCGTCACGAAAAACATGTAACAAGAGTATATTCCGAAAGAGTTTTAGATTGACACATGAAACAAAATGTCTACAAATTTTTTGAAGTGACTATATGAAAATAGTTAGCTTTGATAAATTAAAAGCCATAAATTTCATTCAGCAAGTTTTCTGAGAGACGGTTCTGACTAAATTTATTGAGAGACCAATTACAAATTGAGGGAAACTGGTCCGAAAAGAACTAAAATGGGTACGTATACTATGAAATGGAGTACTAATAAAACTAGTTACAATGTATGATATGTTGAGTTTATCGATCCGGTACTTATGAGAGGGAGGGGGTGAATTAAGTACCCTTTTAAAACTTTAAACGAAAAGCACGTTCACAAAACAATGGGTACAATTGTTATGAAATTATGAACCAAATGAAATAGACATTTTACGCCACAATCAATAACAAAAGAAGTACAAAACATATATAAAAGGATACGATAAAGTGGTGTCTTAATAATTTAGTGAAAGACCGTCTCTCCAAAGTTTTGGTGAATTTCATATTACAACAATGAAGGTCCATACCCGCCAAATTTCATATTAATGAATGAATATGTTTTGAAAAAATAATATTAATAAATTGAACCAGGACCGTATAAATAAACGGAGGTACGATTCGGGTAGTATAACTTTTGGCAGGTATGATTGATGAACAACAATTCCCCGACCTAGCACCAGAAGGCAAGGATCATTGCCATAATTTGAATCAAGAATACCTTGTATATATACAAAACATTGCACAGAAAAAGGGTGAAAGCAACAAAATAACCTAAATCATCACTTGATTGGAGCAAGAATGGTGTATATTAACAGAAAGGAGACGATGATTATAGCCCCAAAAAGAGTAAACTTAGGACTGGTCCATAACATGAGGTTTGATTTCTCGGTTCTCTTAATGGGATCAACTTCCTCAGAGAGCGGATAATTTGACCGCCTTGGATTCCAACTCACATACTTGTTAGGAGAAAACTGCGAGAACAGACTCTTTTTACTTTGCTTCTTGAAGCGTGTCCACGCTTTGTCCCAATCTGTTGAAAATTTGTCACCTACAAAAGATCCAACTAGTTTAAGTTCCTTTGTTGCAGGTGAACATAACACATCGGTGAATATATTATGAAGAAATGTCGGCATTTATGTGGTTGCATTAAGCACAATGCATTACAAAGCAAAGCATAAGTTTGTTCAAGGAGAAACCAAGTCATACGGAGTACTATGGTAGACATCAGTACCTACAGAAGCTCAGATTACATTCAAAAATGTAAATGAAACAAACTAGCACTTTGGCTGCAACGTAACTTCAAAAAGGCAAGCTTGTCCTTGGAGATAATCAAGAAGGTACAATCATACTGCACTGAGTTGTGTTGCGTGAGTTTCAGCAAAATGTTTTCTATCATGTTCATGTAACTTAAACATATATGTTATGCTCACACGGTGACCCCATTAGGTTAGATCGAGGGTAATAATGTAATACAGTAATGGTACCATCGCATATAGTCTAATACATTTAAGAAGTGAACAATAATTTGGGGCAGCCTGAAATGGGAATGTGGGCAATAGTTCAGGGAGGATGCTTGAATAAAATAAAGAATGGCATGTCGATGAAAAGAAATTAGAAAGGGAGTGTGTACTTTCTACAGATCAGTCCGACAAACACCACCACGCACTAACCATCACCAAGACTGATGCACCATAAATGCTTTCAGTCACTTGTTTTAAATTCAAACAGCTTACAAGAGAACTAAAAAGTGAAAGGCATTTTCTTTGGTAATTCAGAGATTTTAATAGGAATATTTATAATAGTTGGGCCTCAACCATCACCTTTAAGGTTTTGGTTGAGATGGTTCATCTATCATGATATCAGAGCCAGCGTGACCGACTTACGAAGTGGAACCTCAGCACATGGTATGAGGGAACCTGTGCACTAACCACTCTTTAAGCCCAATGGGCATTTGAGTGAGGAAGCGTAATAGGAATATTTATAATAGTTGGGCCTCAACCATCACCTTAAGGTTTTGGTTGAGATACCCACAGTTTTAGTGTTAATATGTTAGACCAAACCCATCCCAAAGATATGAAGAGAAACAAACAGAACCTCAAACATTTTGTCAAGAAGTTTGTACTTAACAACAAGATTTCAACCTCCGGACATTAATTACACGAACGGCAAGAGAGAAAAAAAAAACACAAACTTCTTTGTTTATAACATTGTTTGATTTCTTCATTTGAGCAGCTGTGATTATCTTTAATGTCGTCCTCAAGCAGAACAGCATAATTGAGGTGGAGATGACTAGATGAGCCCTGACAGCGTGACTCTTAAGGGAAAACAAGAAAACGCTTCTTCTAAAGTCTAAACTGCATCCAAAAATCTCTTCACATATTAAAACCTACATACAATGAGTACAAATAACATCACGTTTTCCCTGATATGTTCAACATCAGTTGGAAACAAACCTGTAGAATGTTACTAAGAGTCATTAGGAAGTAGGAACCTTAAGAAACGGACATGAGAACTGTTTCTAGTTATGGCTGCAAGTCAAAGCAATACACCCGGGGTTGTTTGGTTCAAGTGGTTGAAATGAAATGGATTAAAATGTGATATTCTGGAGGTATGGATTTAGAACCCCATACCTCCTTGTAGCTGTTTATTTCACTCTTATGTTTATATGGAGGAGTAAATGAGTAATGGAATTCCAAACCTAGGGGGAAAGGAGGGTATGAAATTCTAGTGGATTGAGTTGAGTTAGAATCCACCACGTATTTAAATCCATATTAAAATACCCAAACCAAACAATGGAATTAATCACATCCATTCTATTACGTTCCAAGGGATGAAACAAAACACCACCTAATGCCAAACAATTGGCATGAAGAGTTGGAACTTATAAAAGAGAGGACATTACTACTTCACAAAGCTAAGCTCCATAGTGAGCCTTTACATCAATTAAAGCTTTAGATTTTCGTTTATAGAACTAAGATTTAGAAATTACACCTCGTATTTCTAATGAAATAGTTGTTCTTAGATTACATACCGCAGGATACCTTACTTTACAAGGCACGCTAGCAAGATCGTGAGCAATTAGATACTGAGGATTATTATGCTGATAGTCTGATAGTACATTAAGTATTTTAATGAAACAGCCTAGATTCCTATGCAGCAACCATCATTTGAAGTTGAAAGTTGCACTGAGAAAGCGTCGGGAGGATATTCCAAATGAAACAAACTTCAATTCAAGGACAATAAGTACGCTAAAGATTGCAAGTATGTGGACGTCATCTAAATAAATTAAGACACTTTTCAATAATCGTCATCAAAATTCAAAACTTTGCTTCAATAACTAGGACACATCTTATTTGCCAACTTGTTCTCCCATTTGGATTTCAAAATATCAGAATAAGATACAATTAGGTGCTTAAAGTGCCCATCATTGATTTGAAAGGCTTCTAAGTTCTAACACACGCTCATGGTGGCTACTTTGGGTCATAACTTAATATAACAAAACGAAAAAGGACAAAGGGTGTGGTGGATGGAGACTATTGTTACACATTTTGAGCTCAGAAAGAAATGGGCAAGTAGCACAGAAATAAAACGCACAAAAAGACCTTAGAAAACAGATCCACTCCTGTCATAGGATAATGTAGAAAATTCAAAAGGCAACAAGTGCGTTTATGCAGCAGCCTATGCTTCAATTATTTGACACTTAATCATACAGCCCAATTTACAAAACACAGCACGGGCAATAGAGTCAATCACAATGTGCAAGGCTTTAGACAATGAATCAGAGAAACATGTGTGGTGAACCCCAAGGTGAAGACAAGCAAGTTTATGTGGCAAAATATCTACTTAACCATTGGAATGAAGACATACCCCTCCATCCCAGAAGATAACTTGATCATGTTTAACCAGAGTTGATCCATAAAAAGTCGGCATTACCCATTTACCCAGTTGTAAAAATGCGTAATTGCTTCAATCAAATTTAGATTTAAAAAAATGAAACATAATTGGCACTCCCTCCGTCCCGCTCAATTGTTGTCCTTTGGTTTTGGCACAAAGATAGGAAAGAGGACAACAAATTATAAGATGACAAGTGTAGACACCCAAAAAGGAATAGGACAACAAATGACCGGGACGGAGGGAGTAGAATAAATATGCAAAAGATAAAAGTGAATTAGAAAGCATACCAGTGTTATTATTGTTGTTGTCTTTAGCATCATCATCTCCTTTCCTGGAGCAAAAGGTAGAAAATGGCTTCCTGAACAAGGAATTGTGTGATTGTTTAGAAGACAACAAGTTGAAGGAGCTTTGGCTTCGTTTTGGCACCACTGTCATTACATCCATTTCTTTCTTTTTCTTCGTCTACTGGCTACTGCATCTGCAATTCTGCATTGCCTTCCTCACCTCATTTTTACTTTACTTGACTACTCCATTGTCCGTACCCCTTAAACCACTGTCTATCAGCCACATACTTTGTTCAACAATTATTTTGTACGGTCCACTTATATAAAAGTCACTTTTTAAAACGGAAATATTTGTCTTAGGTTTGTAATTTATTCTCCCTCAAAATCAAATATTTATTCTCTTGTATTTATAATAGGTGGTTAATTTGAATTATTTTTAAGTATAAAACGGATATCTAATTACAATTTATAATAGGTGGTTAATTTGAATTATTTTTAACTATAAAACGAATATTTAATTACAAAAATAAGGACGCGAATCTTGTTACAAGTTGACAAGTGTTTCCAACCACAAATTCCCAAGGTGTTGGTTAGAGACGGACGAATTTTGGCAACTTCCTCTTCCTGTTCTTCTAATTAGTAATTACTAAAGTATCCATTATTGAAAAGATGGAGTTGTATGAATGTAATACGGTGACGTCTGGAAAGAAAACTAGGAAGACGTATACGATTACTAGGTCCCGTCAGAGCTGGACTCATGAAGATCACCATAAATTCCTTCAAGCTATCCAACTGTATCTACCCTTCTTTTCCGCTCATTCATCTCCCAATTTTTTACCACTGCTTTATTTATATATACGCTTATCATCCAATAACAATTATTACGAATGAGTCTTCCGTTTATTGAGTGACAAATGGACAATAAGTTATGTGATGATCAAATTACCTTTCAAAACTATTCTTAATATAGAAAGCTAAATGAAAGACGTAAACAAATGACGTGGATGGAGGAAGTATGTGATACTTCATATTAAATTCAAGATTATGTTTGATCAAAATCGACAAATCTTTTTTATTTTATTTTTAATGAACCAGTCTGGATCATTATCATCCCCTAAGAAGTTGAATAATTTATCGAGGTCTAGGTCTATGCCTTGACCTTGCGAGCAGGTTATCTGATTTGTTGTATTTTATTCCCAATGCTAATCTATCTTCTATTTACGAGAAGACATTGTAAGGCATTTACAAGACACATGTCCCTATTAATTTATTTCCATCCACCAAATCTTCCAGTATCATGCTTGATCAACTCAACAAACTCTTTGTTAATGGCATTGCATTCTTCCTACCAACTAAGATAAGAAATTAGTTCTATTGCTAATGTGTGATTGGTATATTACTTGTTCCGTATCATGTTTCGTCTACCCTACAAATCCACTGAAGTATCTTCCGTGATTTTTAAAAAATTGTACATAGGAAATTTGTTTTGTGGCCTCTACGATCTACAATGACGTAATTTATAATCTTTACATGTAAAAAGGCTTCACAACACCTTAGAGTCTTAGACTCTACGTTTCGACTATCTATCCATAGTCCAAATGGAACGGGATTACTCCTGAAGTCCTGAGTTCTGCCTAAATTTGCCCCGCTAACCTTTTTCCGGTTAAAATTCCATCAAGTGTGTTAGACGATATTTAGGCGAAAGTTTAGGCAAGCATATCGTCTGATTGTTATTTGTTATTATTTGGTCAATAATTCTTCCTTATTCACAGGGATATTATTCCCATAATTAGTTGTTGCTTGTATTATATATTGGATGAATATCGATCAATAAAATCAACACAATTACAATCCTCTTCTCTGCCTTCTCTGTTTCTCTCTAGTCTATCATGGTATCGAGCCAAGCATTTCTCTCCAAATTCTAAAAAAAAAAAAAAATTTCCATTCATCGCCATGCCTGAGTCAGGTGCCGATGTTCAAACAAACCCCGATCAAAATATAATTCCTACCCCAGAATTTCGAATTGACCCTTTATCTCCCTTTTACCTTGGATCTCATGATATCCCAGGAATTAAAATCTCCAGCATTTCCTTAACCCAGTCCAACTATGAGGATTGGAGCCGTGATATTCGTATGTCCCTGAAATCTCGGCGCAAATTTGGTTTCTGTGATGGTTCCATTCCCAAACCGACGGAAGCCAAACTTCTCGAGCAGTGGGAGGTGGTCCATTGTACTGTGGTTCGTTGGATTCGGAATATGATCGATCCATCGGTCTTGACCAGTGTCCCTTTTGTCGAGGATGCCTCTATTTTATGGCGGCAGTTAGAGGAACGATTTGCAGTTGTTGATGGCACTTCTGTTCACTCGCTCAAAACCGATCTTGGTAATTGCAAACAACTAAAAGGTATGTCCGTCACCGAATACTATGGAAAATTAAGCGTGCTCTGGGATGCTCTTGCCATTCACGAGCCTCCATTTGCTTGTAAGTGTGGCCGCTGCCTTTGTGATATATCCTCTCAGGCTATTAAACGGCTAGATAACGAGAGACTCCATCAATTTTTTATGGGTCTTGATCGAAGTTTGTATGGCACAGTTCGAAATCAGCAGTTTCAATTGGATCCCCTGCCCACCCTCAATCGAGGGTATCACGCTGTTTTGCAGGCTGAGAGACTTCTCCTTGATGATACTCCCTCCACTGATGTTACTAATGTTGCAGCTTTTGCGGTTTCGGGGGCTTCCAGTGGCGCTCCCAACTGGAAGGCCATCCGTGAGGCAGAAAAATTAGAACGGCGTAAGTTATTTTGTGATCATTGTGTTGTTCATGGTCATGACATCAAACATTGTTTTATTAAAATGCAAAAATTTCCGGATTGGTGGGGAAGTCGGCCTCGTACTTTGGAGGAGCTCCGTCGTAAGAAAAAGGGTGGCGCAGGTGGGTCTGGTGGCTCACACACTGATCCCCTCGTACATGCTAATGTGGCTCATACACTTGCTTCCTCGGATCGGTTATCTGGTACGTTTATTTCTTGGATAATCGATACTGGCGCCTCTAATCATGTTACAGGTGATTTGACTCTATTTACGGACAGCATGACTATCCCTCCTCGGGCAGTCGGTTTGCCTAATGGCAAGCGTATTCTGGCGTCAAAAATGGGTACCGTGTGTGTCAACAATACACTTCTTCTTCGTCGGGTTTTATATGTTCCTCATTTAACTTGCAATTTGCTTTCTGTTTCCCAACTCACGGCTGATTGTGACTACATTTTTCAATTTACTAAAGATCGTTGTCTCATACAGGACCGTTCTACGAGGACGATGATTGGAGCCGGTGAATTACATGATGGACTGTTTTTGCTATCTTCAATAAATCCGCCTTCTTCAGTACATTCAGTTAACACGGCTGGGGAGCATGGCTTGTGGCATCGTCGACTCGGTCATCCTGGGGACAATGCGGTTAAATTTATTCCTATAGCTCGTACTATTTCTTTTGATCCTAGTATGGTGTGTGATGTGTGTCACCTCGCTAAGCAAACTCGATCTAGTTTTTGTTCTAGTAATAACATTGCCTCTGAAATTTTTGAATTGATACATTGCGATCTTAGGGGACCTTATCGTACCCCGTCTACATGTGGCGCGCGGTATTTTTTTACTATAGTTGATGATTGTTCCCGCTCCGTATGGGTGTATTTGTTGCTAGCCAAAACAGAGGTCACGAGTTTATTTCTGCATTTTTTGTCAATGGTTCAGACTCAATTTTCCAAACAGGTGAAGATGGTACGCAGTGACAATGGCAATGAATTTAATCATATGGCCGAATATTTTAAACAAAATGGTATCCAATTTCAGACCTCTTGCGTTGGCACGCCTCAACAAAATGGGCGTGTTGAACGTAAGCATCGACATATACTTAATGTCGCACGAGCATTACTTTTCCAAGGTCAACTTCCTACAAAGTTTTGGGGTGAGTGTATCCTTACTGCAGCTCATTTAATTAATCGCACACCTTCCAAAATTCTTAATCACAAAACTCCGTATGAAATTTTGTTTGGAGTACACCCATCCTATTCGAATTTAAGGGTCTTTGGGTGCCTCGGTTTTGCTCATAATCAGACCACGCAAGGCGATAAATTTGCACCCCGGAGTCGTAAATGCGTTTTTCTCGGTTATCCGCACAATAAGAAAGGGTGGAGGATGTATGATATTGCGACCAACAAAATTTTCATTTCCCGGGATGTTGTTTTTTATGAGGACTCTTTTCCTTTCGCTGAGTCGGGTACTGATGCTGTTGATCCAGAGCCTTGCTCTCTGGAAATGGATGAGGTTGTAAGTGAGTCATCTACTCCCTCGGCTACTGTACCTACCCCGTCAGTTGAGTCTGCGACTGATGACACTACAAACAACGAACAATCTGCCCCTGCTTCCCCTGCTACTATTGAGCCGTCTGCCACTGCCTGCGGTTCTCATGACCCGTCTGCCCCTGCTTCCTCGTCTGAGCCCTCGGCTGCTCTTGGCCGCGGCCAACGTCTGAAATTTCCTAACTCCCGTTTAAGTGGATATGTACTTGAAACAACGAACAGTCCATCTCCGCCAAGTTCACCGGTCTCTCCATCATCGTCTTCAGGTACTCCGTATGCCTTATCTAATTATATAACTTGCGATCGTTTTTCTAGTAGGCATAAGCTTTTCCTCGCAGCTATAACTTCCGGGATTGAGCCTCCCTCTTTTAAAATTGCGGTCCGTGATGATGGGTGGTGTCGGACTATGCAAGACGAAATTGATGCACTTGAAAATAATGGAACTTGGGAATTAGTTGACTTGCCTCCCGATAAAAAAGCCCTTGGTTGTCGTTGGGTCTATAAAATCAAGTATAAATCTGACGGCTCCATTGAACGATTAAAAGCTAGGCTTGTTGTGTTCGGTAATCATCAAGTGGAAGGTCTTGACTATGGAGAGACTTTTGCTCCGGTTGTAAAAACGGTTACCATCCGTACTCTTTTAGCTGTTGCATCTGTCAAAAATTGGGAGTTACACCAGATGGATGTGCACAACGCTTTCTTACACGGAGATTTGAATGAAGAAGTGTATATGAAGCTTCCCCCGGGCTTCAGTCGAGGCCATGATGGAAAAGTGTGTCGTCTCAAGAAATCCTTATACGGCCTCCGTCAGGCTCCGCGTTGTTGGTTTGCTAAGCTAGCTGGGGCACTACGGACTTATGGTTTCCGTCAATCATACTCCGACTATTCTCTCTTTACTTACTCCCATAACAAGGTACGTGTGCATGTCTTAATTTATGTGGACGACCTCGTTATTGCGGGCAATGATAGCTCGGCAATTCGTGCTTTTAAAGACTATTTACATCGTTGTTTTAAAATGAAAGACCTGGGCCCCTTGAAGTATTTTCTCGGTATTGAAGTAGCTCGCAGTACGGAAGGAATTTTTCTCACTCAACGCAAATATACCCTTGACATTATCAGTGAGGTCAGCCTTTTGGGTGCCAAACCTGCCCCTACTCCTTTGGAGGTTGATCACCAACTCGCTACCACCACTAGTGCCTTATTGACTGACCCCGAGCGTTATCGCCGTCTCGTTGGCCGCCTTGTATATCTAGCCGTTACTCGACCCGACCTGTCTTTTTCGGTCCATCTCCTTTCACAATTTCTGCAACATCCGCGTGAAGCCCATATGGCCTCGGCCCTGCGTGTCGTTCGCTATTTAAAAGGTAGCCCGGGTCAAGGTATCCTATTACGGTCGGATAGTAAATTATTAGTGTCCGGTTGGTGTGACTCTGATTGGGGCAAATGTCCCTTAACTCGACGTTCGGTAACGGGTTGGCATGTTTTTTTGGGTGATTCCCCAGTATCTTGGAAAACGCGAAAGCAGCATACCGTCTCGCTCTCCTCAACAGAAGCGGAATATCGCTCCATGGCTGCCCTGGTTTGTGAGCTCAAGTGGCTGAAGGGCCTCTTAGCCAGCTTGGACGTTCATTTCGCTACTCCCATGCGGCTGTTTTGTGATAACCAGTCCGCCATCCAATTAGCTCAAAATCCCGTCTTCCATGAGCGTACCAAACATATTGAAATTGACTGTCATTTCGTCCGCGATGCAATCACAGAAGGTTTGGTCTTCCCGTCCCATGTTTCGACAAATGACCAACTAGCTGATATTTTTACGAAGCCTTTGGGTGTTCGTCAGTTTCATCTTCTTCTCCACAAACTGGGCACTCTTGACCTCCATGCTCCAGTTTGAGGGGGGGTGTTAGACGATATTTAGGCGAAAGTTTAGGCAAGCATATCGTCTGATTGTTATTTGTTATTATTTGGTCAATAATTCTTCCTTATTCACAGGGATATTATTCCCATAATTAGTTGTTGCTTGTATTATATATTGGATGAATATCGATCAATAAAATCAACACAATTACAATCCTCTTCTCTGCCTTCTCTGTTTCTCTCTAGTCTATCAAAGTGCTAATTACCATCTCCTTATCCTAAGAATTTTGAGTTCTAGAAGTTACAACTGCAGATTTGTCAGCTTCAAGCTGGTGATTTTCTAGCATATGGACCCTTCCTTATATAGGTTGTTTTTCCTCTCTAGTTGGAACCATTGAGTTACGAATCTTATGCATGGTAGATTACAGATTACAATTTAGTATCATTCACCTTGTCATTCAGGCCTTGTCTGGATATCAAAATCGGAGGGAATCGGGGGAAGGAGGGAAGGGGAAGGGAAAGGGATGGAATGGAATTATGGAAGGGGAGGGTGAATGGAGAGTTGATGTTTAGACGATTTTCCTCCAAATCTTTCCTATGGTGGGGGGATTTTGATTTGCCTTGGAGGAGGGAAAATGGATCCCTCTAAATCCCTCCCCCTTTATTTGCTAGCCAAACAAGAGATTTTAAATCCCCTACTCCCCCTCCCTTTCCTTTCCCTCAAATCCCTCCATCCAAATTGACAAGCGCTTAGACTCCTTCACCGACAAATATAGTGGTTTGATAATATTATCTTACTGCGTTAGATGTTATCAGCACATTGTATGTCAAACATAAGATCATCATGTTCACTAGTTTGTCGGTCCGCAGACTGTTAGCAACTTTGATATAATTAAGTAGCTGATATCAATTGCAACATAGAAATATTATTGATCATCTATATTCATGGGTTCATTTCTTCAGATACGCAGCCATGCTCAGAACTACTTTTTGAAGGTGCAAAAGAATGGCACAGTAGCTCATGTGCCACCACCGCGCCCCAAGCGCAAGGCTGCTCATCCTTATCCTCAAAAAGTGCCAAGAAATGGTTTGTCCTTGATAGTATAGTTATATGTCGGTCTAAGAGGGTGATTTTATCACCCTTGTGTCTTTAAATATGGGTCTTTAGTTGTAATAATGAAATAATCGG
>VHZZ01002867.1:10566-20621 GCA_009801015.1 Silene noctiflora | reverse complement strand
TCTTGATTGTCTTGTTATCTTGATTAGTTTGTGGATTGATCATTGAATGCTTTGTTTTGCTAAACAAATTAACTAAGAGGCAAACAATTAAATGACAAATGAAAAACTTGGCATCATCAACCAATGTGTGTTCTAACAATAGTTAGATTGAGTGAAACTATAATCTCATGAGTATATTTTTGCTTTACACAAACTCACGCGTCTTAAGAGTAATTGACAATCACCATTCAAATCATCCTACAATGTGACATAAATTTTTTAATGAGATCGTCCAGGTAAGCAATATATATAACAATAACAACTATATACTATATGTAAGCAAATGACAGTATAAGGTTGCACAACTCATTCTTAAATATACATAGAATCAACAAATAAAAACACTTGTATACCATTCAAATCATCCTGCAATTTGAAATAAAACTTCTAATGAGATCATATATGAAAGCAAAATAACAATAACAATAACAACGACTGTAATACTGTATATTCAAGCAAAGGACTATATGAGGCTGTACAATTCATTAAATTATATAGAATGGCCACAAATTCTTATTGAAGACGGGCATTATCCGTCACAAGCTGAAGACGGATAATGTCTCTCTCACAATATGCAAGTGACATTATCCATGAGATGCTTTATTTCTCCCCACTTGCCCTCTCACTTGTCATATTATGAGAGGGGCCTTATCCGTTTTCAGTTTGTAATGGATAGTGGCCGTCACAAGCAAGACGCTTTGCAGATAAAAACACAAAAGATAAAATAAAGCAATTGCTTAAGATTTGGGAATGTGTAAAGGTGCATATTCCTATTGATATGAATTTTATTTTTATCGTAGTATATGAAACTTTATACTCCCTCCGTCCCGGTCAATTGTTGTCCTTTGGTTTTGGCACAAAGACCAAGGAAAGGAAAGGGGACCTATTATAAGATGACAAGTGTACCTAATTAAGTGTGAATGATCAAATTACTAATCAAATGCAATCCTAAAATAGAAAGGACAACAAATGATTGAGACACCCAAAATGGAAAAGGACAACAAATGATCAGGACGGAGGGAGTATAATATAAGAGTAAATAGTTGTTTGAAGTCGTGTAAAACTCGTTCTACATACTTAATAGATATTTATCTCTTTATATTTTTTTTTACCGATTATTTTATAACTTAAATAATTCACAAAACTTAAACAAATAACATCGCTTGAAAAGTTCTTCTTTTAAGTATATATATTTATTGATTATTTAAGACGGACATATCCTTCTTAATTTTACGAAGGATCAAATATCACATACTCCCTCCTATTTCCTTTGTTGTTCCCTTTTGCTTTTTACACAAGAATTAAGTAAATTAATTTGGACCACACAATACACATGACCCCACATCAAATTGATTTTGGACCACACAAACTTGTCCAAAAAGGGAAAGAGGGAATAACACTCATATTGGACGGAAAAGGAAAGAGGAACATTAAAGGAAATAGGAGGGAGTATAAGATTAAAAAAAAAAAAAAAAAAAAAAGATATTGCATTAGTATTAGTAAAAAGTTTATTTCATCTATGCAAATGAGTGTTATTTGACATGTTTTATTTTCAAAACGATTATATCCGTCTTAAAAAAGACCCACGATTTGTCTGTTCCTTGCATTTTTTTACTACAATTATTTCCTCGTTTTCCGAAGATAGACATAACTCACCTCCACTTTTCCCAATCATACATTGTTTTGTACTCTATTTACGTATAACTCACCTTAAGCATTCATATCTCCTTGTTAGGACTCTGTTGCGCTGGTGGCCACGATCTATAATAGCATGGTATTATCCGCTGTAGTCAAGCTTTCACGAATTTACTTTACCCCATCGATGTGGACAAGTGTTCGTACCTTAACAATCGTCCCCTCAACCAAGGATCATCATCATAACTCGGACCTTAACTTTCATGGAGAACTTCAAAACTCCCTGGGCCACATCATGCAGCCCTAACCAATTCCTAGGCACCACAACATCATCAAATCTTGATAACCCCTCCTTAATCGACACGGCATGCTACCAAACCATGTGACTGCCTGGTCAAGTGAGTGCTCTCACATTCGCTTAGATCTCCATCTGGGTGGGACTGTGTTGCACATGCATATCGACCTCTTATGCCTCTGATACGCCACTTTATTAAGAATCCTAAAAGATAACGGTCTCTGACATCCAACCTAGAAAGGACCCATCAGATATGTGGTACCCAACCTGATAAACCTATTTTATTCTTGGTAATAGATGGTTTTGTTTGAGTTAATAACCGAGGTTTTCGTCAGAACTTTGAGCCCGTGAGTAAGCTCACTTATTTTGTTAGGCGGGTAAGGATAATCAAACTAGGTCCGCTATAATGGGCACCAGTAATAACTTTAGACCTGTTGGACAATTTTTTCAAGTGCAGACAGTAGATCCTTTCACGTTGGCCCAAGCTTGCTAATAATCTCCTCTTCTTAACATATGTGACAATAATAAAAAGTGACCATTTTAGATAAAAGAGTGATCACTTTCCAATATTTTAGAAATTGTCACCTTTTATCATATAGTGGTCATACTACCGTCCTATATTTCTATACTATAATTTGCAATGTGACAAAGTATATCTCACATTATAAAAGGGTCCTACACAATACTTACTCAAAAACTGGGATTTTCCTAGAATTTGAAGCTCCAAGATTAAATTTTTCCAGGGTTTTATTCATTATAAAATGTAGTATCATAGTACATGTGTTTTTAAGATTCTTTTTTACTCGAGGAAAATAGTAGTGAGGAGAAATGGGAAGAACACCTTGTTGTGATAAACAAGGTTTGAAGAAAGGGCCATGGAGTTCTGAAGAAGATCAACTTCTCATTAATTATATTAATCAGCATGGCTATCGTAATTGGCATTCTCTTCCCAAAAATGCTGGTACTTAATTCTCCTTTTACACTTAATTTCACCTGTTTTCCTTTTGCTTTACTTGTGTGTTTTCGGGGTGTAAACGAGTCGAGTTTAAAATGGGTTCAAGATTGTTTTGGAAATTTCAGTTCAGCTCGACTTGAAACTTGTCAAGCGTGAAAAATTCAAACTTGGGTTTGTTACAAAAATAAAAAGCCCAACTTGAATTTTACACTTAATATAGGATTGTCTCAAAAATTGGTTTGAGACGGTATTACATATGAGACCACGTAAATTTCAACTAATTCTCAATAACACTATTTATGTTCTTCTTATATGTGAGACCGACTCATAATCCGGGTTTTGTAAATCAATTACAGTATCTTTGGATGGCTTTGTTTGTACCTGCAAACTAGTTTAAGTCACACAAGGTATGGACATTTAGTTACCAGATTTGTGTGTAAAATAGTGAATTATCTTGTTTTTTGCTAACATTTTGCGTAAGTGCCATTTTTAGGCAGTTTCGGCAACAACCACTTTGTGTTGCTAGCATTTAGTAAGGCTGCTTACATTCAACCCCTCCGTATCCCACAATTTGCAGGAGCCCTTGAAGCATGGGAGTAATATTGTCGTTGTTGTTGTTGCCGCTTTAGGCGGCAGTATCTTAGTGGCTGGTGTCTTGGGTGTTAATTTTGTTACTTTGACGAGAGAATATCATGAAATTGAGTCAATTAGCAAATCAAGGAAAACTATATTCTGTGTATGAACTCATCCGAAGGTATGTGCCGGGGTATGTTGAAATTTTCATGATGCAGGCTAAATTAAATGGCACAGACGCACAGTCAATGTAACATACATGTCGTTCTTGTCAAATTAACATAGGTCATATGTGATGCATTGATGCTGAGTGGTGAGTGTGGTAAAAAATCAGTTACTCCTAACATATTGATCAAAATGAGTATACAAAGTTATTTCTTACATGAATTTATTGGATGAGTAAACGTTTTGATGAGCGCGCATGAGAGTTTGGAGTTGTGTTTCCCCTCCTTTTCACTCCGAAATTCTCCATCCAAACAAAGAGTAACCATTTTTGTGTTTTATACTCTCTCTATTAGAGACAACCTCTTTGGATTAGTTGGTGTTATTTGTTACGGAGTACGACTTTGTTACTACAACTTAGCCTACTGACATCTACTTCTTGCAGGTCTTCAACGGTGTGGAAAGAGTTGTAGGCTTCGATGGAAAAACTATCTGAGGCCAGACATCAAACGCGGCCCTTTTACTGCTGAAGAAGAAAATCTTGTGATTCAGTTGCGTACAACTCTAGGTAACAGGTTTGTATTCCTTGTTGATTTTTTTAGTAGTATTGACGAACCTCCCCCCTCCTTCAAAGGTTGCTTATTTTGACACTTCGTTATGAGTAATTCTGTCTTGAATAACGAATTTAAAATAATCTGTCATTGACTAACATAGTATTAGTTGCCCTTTTAGAAGTTTTAAAAAAAAAGGACTGGACTATATTATACGACTGTGAACAGAATTTTGGGTTGGATTGTCTTACCGGAAGACACGGAGTGTTTGTCAAGCCTTTTGGGTGACCATTCAATGTGAAATGCTTGAAGCTCACCATGAGTTGTGAGATCCTTGAATCCTCGACTCTTAGCCAAGCTTTTGTCTTCATTGTGAGTGTGAAAAAGGTTGTGCATTCTTCTTGCCTTAATCTATCAGTGAATCCACAACTAAGGTTCTCACTTACGGCGAGATTGGAGTACGCAGTCTTACCTGTGTTGAAGACAGAGAGGCTCAGCCTCTTTATGAGTGACAGATACTGAATACTAGGGTCGTATTGTATCGAGTGACTGGTGGTAAGAGTTGACAATGCCAGAAACACACAATTATCATCATCTTACATGAATATGGAAGCATAATGATTCTAGGCAATGCTAAAATGAAAACCAATTTGATATAGAAATCTCTAGGTCTGTATTTTTGTCAAGTTGGTTTCATTTTTGTTTTTTGGACCATTTATAAATTATCATCATGTTACATGAAGTAATGCGTAATCAACAATTCAGGTGGTCAGCGATTGCTATTCAACTACCCGGAAGAACAGACAATGAGATCAAGAATTTTTGGAACACCCACTTGAAGAAACGGCTAGTAATCAAGGGTCTCGATCCTCAAACCCATGAACCAGCTTCAAAAGCACATGGACCAAAACCCCCAACACCCTCTTCTACGCACCATATGGCTCAGTGGGAGAGTGCCAGGCTCGAAACAGAAGCTCGGCTCTCGAGGGACTCCCTAATATATAACCCACATGGTTCATCATCCTATTATTCTGATGTGTTCCTCCCGCTTTGGGACTCTGAAGTGGGAGAATCATTTCAGAAGGTTGCAAAAAAGGAAAATACTGAAAAGAGTACATGCCAAAGCCCGGTTTCTGAAACATCATCTTCTACTAAATGTGCTTCTAGTTCTGTTCTAACTCAAAGAGATGAAGACATTGGGGTCATAGAGGACTCAAAATCCCACATTCAGCTTCTAAACACAAGATCAAATTCCTTTGGTTCCGATGTGGTTGATGATTCTTCAGTGTCTGCATTACAGCTACTCTTGGATTTCCCTGAAGACGACACGAGCTTCCTGGAAAATGACATCGATGATTACTTGGTCTATCCTTCTGATTATAGCAATGATTAAACAACAGCTGTTTTTCGCGACATGACTTTTGGCTCAGCTTTTCTTTGGCGTCTTTGTCCGTGAATTAACCTTTCAAGGTAACTATTATCCTTATTTTTGACCTCCTAATCTTCCAATACAGTCATGTATAAATATTTGGTGGATTCGCATGAATACTCGAATAGGATGCCTCATGCCTCTGATGATCTAGCCAATCTGTGGTGATTTTGGAGATTCGGTGATCTAGATTGGAAATTTGGAAAATCTGTTTACTGGTTGAATCTTTAAGTTCTAAGGAACTCCTTAATTGCAGAGTAGTTGTGAAAAACACAACTGTTTCTACCAAATTGTTGCAGTGAACATGGAAATCTTTGTTTTTGAACATATCAGAACACTGCCCTCCTGGCAAATGTTTCCTTCAAGTTAGATGAAGCTTGGTCATTTCCACATTGTGTTGGGTCTTTTCGTGATTGGTCGGTTTACTGCGGTGGTCTATTATTTTGTCATTTTGGTATCGCTTATCCGGATCAGTCAGGTGATTAGATTTTGAGTCGTGTCATGTCTATTAAGAGTGTTCTCATGTTTATGTTGACAAGCTTAGATGCAAAATTTAGTTATTTCAGATCAATGCGAGTCATTTAGGATTAGATAATTTTCGGGTTGGGAAATTTCAGACCGGATCAATATTTGTCCCATAAAAGTCTACCGGGAATAATTGATCTGTCTGAATAAATGAGAAAACAGGAACTGAAAAGGTGATCTCATTGACAAACTACAGAACTTTGGATCACAAACACCCTTACAATTACAGACTTGCAGCTAATTCACTGACACCGACACCTGCTTAGATAACTGATCGACTCGATTAACCAACCTAAGTATAACTAATGTTACACTTACAAACTGCAGTAGTAAATCCTGTCTTCCTGTGAATCTATTATCTTCCCTGGGCGAACTAGAACGACATGCAACCACAAAACTTCTTAGGAGCGTAGCCTGTTGCGCGATATTTTGCAGCCTTCTCCTCAATGATGAGCATGTTCTCACCCTTTTTGGCTTGAACCATTGCCCTTTTCTCCTCGGCTTCCTTGTGATATTGTGCTACTGAGTTCTTCAACTTTTCCGCTTGTTCTGCCCTCTTCTTTTCCAGCTCTTCCTGCTCAAGACTGTCAATGGTGAGACTGATACTGCATATAAATACATACACAAACTTGAGACTGGTTAATTTACGCACCTCGATTTTCTTCAGTTTAGCATCTACTGAGGCTTTCTTACTGTTCTCCCATGCATCAAGAGCAGACAGCTTTTTCTGTGCTCTGTTACAATATACGAGTAACACAAATGTCAACTAGTTCATTGGTAATCATGTAGAATGATGAATTTACGACGAAAAAACGACAACAAACTCACTTATTAAGTGCTTTAGTTTTCTCACTTTCTTCCCATGCCTTGATGAAAGATAGCCTCTTTTCTGTCTCAACATGTTGTAGAGCAATATCTATAGACATATTAATTCGGGTAGAGTCAATTTCGGGTTTGCAAGAATTCAGGTAAGTTTGGAGTCAATTATTATCAAGTTATTTAGGGATAATGATCAGTGTGCAACAATAAGCATTCAGGTCGGGTCAATTTTGCGAGGTCTAAACAATATCATAAAAATTCATTGTTTGTGTTATACTCACCCCTATCTCTATTCCTGTGAGCACATTCATCTTCCACCTCTGTTGACAAAACATCAAAGCTAAATCAATCAAGATATATATTCATGCAAAGCATAGTGTTACACATACATACGATAATTTTTGAATAAGACGGTCTTACAAAGCCGAGTAAAATTATAAAAAAACTCGCCCTAAAACCTTACGTAGTCACGTTATCCTGCTATACTAATAGGGTCACGCCTAGAAGTTCAAATTTAAAATACAAGTATCGACTGCTACTTCACAATAAAAAGAAACACCTATAACAAAAATAATGCAAGTATTCGAAATTTATTTAAATTTCGAATGCTGCTTCACAATAAAAAGAAGCATCTGCTATTTAACGAGTCAGTAATAATGAAAAATAAGGAAAAATAAGTAATACTTTCGACAGCAGTGGCAAGAGTTGTAGGCTGAGGAGCAACTTGAGGAGTTGACGGAGCGGCTGCTGCCATTGGGGGTGGCGCGTCGGAGGTTACGGTTGATGATCTTACAGAACTTGTTTTGCTACTTGAGCTTTTCTTTGTCTCTTTTTCTCCCATTTTTATTCTTTAATTACTAAGTTTTTCTAATTTTTTTTTTTAATTATTTGTTGTTAAATAAACCTCTAATTTCAACCTGAAAGTATAAACATCAGAAATTTTGGACGACTTGGTGTAATTTATATAGAGTAGAGTATAAGTATATTGGTATACGAAGTGGGTAGCATTATCTCATTTTTGCAATGATTAATTAATTACGATATATACCATAGTAATCATTAAGTGGCAGTTATTAGGACAAGAATTATAAATTTAAGCATACAATTTTTATATTATGATTTTTTTTATGACGAGAAAATCGGTCTTCGTTACTTTTATGACGATAAAATCGGTCGTCGTTACTTTTGGGGTGCACTAGTTTATAAGGCATGGACTCAGACCATAAATACTCTACAAGATTGCTCTTGAAAAGGCTTAAATTTGGATTTCTTGGGAATTTCACCCAAATGTCAATCACTGGATTCAAACCTTGTGGGCTTTATTTTATAATTTTAAACTGCTTAATGGAGTTGAACTGAATAAAGTTGAGCTGAACTAAAATGAGTCGTAATTAAGTCAAAAAAATAGGGCACAAGTAAATTTAAGTTATTTAACTATTCGCGTATTCACTATTATGATATGTCAACTAGTAAAGTTGATAAAAAAATTATAAGTAATAATATTGATGATATGGATTCAAAATCTTCAACATTAAAATGGCATTTGTGATTCACTTTACTCCGGTTAAACCATTTAGATTGCAAGGAAAAGAAAAAAGAAAAAGAAAAAGAAGTTAATTAAGGTAAGAATTGGTGTTGGTGAAATAGTTGAAAACATAAAACTTGGGAGTTGGGAGTCAAGTAATACAAGAAAGAAAACCTCAAAGTAGAGGAATGTTTCAAATAAAAATGAAAAAGCCGGCTAAATAAATACTCTAGGTAAAGAAAGACATAGACGTGTCCAAAGAGTTGAGGGACACCTCATATACTTAGTGACTCTCCATGATAAGGATCTCACCTAAGATTCCTCAATGCAAATCCGAGGGTATCTTCACAACTTCACTATCTTGTCTTACAAAGATATAAGGATCGTGAATATATTGGGTTTGGGTTAACTCACTTTTTAATTGACTTCTGTTTAATAAGATATTTAAGTATCTAGACTTAGTAAAATAAATCCGAATTAAAATAGTTAATTGAAAATATTTGAATTGATGATCGATAAAATATGTGATATGAGTAATTCGAATAGTCTTTTGTTTGTTAAGTTGTATCCCTAGTTTTTTGAAAATCTATGTAATATCCATGAGCTATCAAACTCTATACCTTCCGCAAACCAATTACCCACTACCCTATTCATTTATTTATTAGCCCACCCAATTACTCGTATCCATTAACATTAACATTAACTCATCCTATAATCAACTATCGAAAATTTTGTGTGTTTTTCAGAAAGATCATCCTCCTTACACTTAAATGTAATTCACGAAATAGAATAATATAAAAACTTAGGTGTAAGGAATACCGTCTGAAGGAAAACAAAAATTTCAACTAACATTCCTCATGAAAGAAGATGTTAAAAACGGTTGTTAAAGACGTAACAAGCGAACAAAGAATTAATTAAGGAGGTTATTATAGAGACTCAAGTAAAGAACTCGGGGGGAAACTGACTCCCCCTGTACCGGTCATTTATTATCCTACTCCCTCCTACCCTCGATAACTGTCCCATTTGGACAATGACACGAAAATTAAGGAATGAAGTTAAATAATGAAATGTATTGTATAGGGGTAAGAATATAGGTGGGGTAGTGAGTTAATAAGATGAGTTAATGATGGGTTGGATAGTAATATGTGTAAAGTAATAAGGGTAGCATGGTAATTATTGTAGACAATGGGACATTATTGTGAATAGACGAAAATAGACAATGGGACAATTATGTAGAATAGGAGGGAGTATTTTATTTGGGGTGTCTCAATTAATTGTTGTCTTTTCTATTTTAGAAATGCATTTGATGAGCAACTTGATTATTCACATTCAATTTAGTCCACTTGTCATTTAATAATCGATTGTCTCGTCTTTTCTTAATTTTTGTGTCAAAATCAAATGACAACAATTAACCGAAAGGAGTACTCTTTTTCTTGTACTAGTTGTTGTACAGCGCGCTTCGCGCGCCGTACCCCAAGTTAGTGTTACTCGTCTATTGAAATTACTATCGGTTCATGCATTTCGTATTGTTGTCTGCAGGCTCTACT
>VHZZ01002862.1:100574-111865 GCA_009801015.1 Silene noctiflora | reverse complement strand
TATAATATTCCACTACGCACCAACACCCAAAAACAAAACCAAACGCTTTCCATCACTAACACTCTTATTCCCTCACACCTCTACCACCAACCCCTGTCAGGCTGCCACCCATTTCCAATCAAGTACTAACCTGTCAAGTGTTAATACTCTCGCAGCTCACTACTAACCTGTTAATGATGAAAAAGAGGTACGGAGTTTTTGATTTTACAATTGACACGATTAAATTTGTATCATAATTCATAATGTTTAATTAAATAGTACAATTTACCTCGATACATCAACATCTACTATACATGTACAACAACTTAGCTTATTTGAGACAATATATTAAGATTTTTCCCTATTCTCACCAAGATACATAGATTATTACACTTTATACCAATTTTTCAGTTAAGTAATATGTCAACATACTTTTCACAAAATTAAAGAATCTTCATCTAAGTGTTGGCTTACACAATATGCCTCAAACACACCCGGGATTTTCACGGGTAAAAAAACTAGTTGTAAAAAGTAAAGGAATGATCTTATCTAAGAGAAGGATGGTTGTGACGTGACTTGAGGTCACTGTCCTAAAGTCAAAAATGCCCCGTCTAGTACACACGGCCTCATTGGCACTCAACCCCAAGGATTAACACAACCGCCGCAACTTTGGTGTAGGCAAAGGAGCAGATGAGCACGCCAAGATCGTTGCCAAAATAACCTCAAAAGAGAATTTGTTTGAAGAGACAGAAGAGAAGTGAATTTGATTTTTTGTTGGTGTCAAATGGCTTATGAAGTTGAGTTTATATAACATTAGGAAAAGCATAAGATTTAAGGAAATCAGATTTCGGAAAATAAAAACATAGAAGACCACATAAGTCAATTCTGAAGACAGGAAAAAAATCGTAACAAAAATAAAAGGAGCCGATGGCCCATACCGCAGGTGCTCTACCTCGAGCTCAGGCTCAAGCTCGGCGAGGTGCGCACGCGCGCAGCCCAGCCAGATCCCGCAAACCTCCACAAAAGGTCTAAACACAAGTTCAAACAAGGAAGTAAATAAGAACATTATAAATCCATAAATCTTGTTTGATTTTATCCATGTGGGACAAGAAAAAAACTTAGCTAGTATTTTTCAAATGTGGGATATTTGAGCCATTATTCCAACAGAGGCGGCGTAGGTGGTGGTGACGTGGAGGTGACGAGGATGGTAATTGCACTTTTGGTGGAAGACGTTGATCCAGGTTTGTAGTTGTAAACTCGTAATGGAGAAAGAGGGATTTTCAATTTGTTTTTACTTATTTAACATCCTCTTATTGGGCTATTCAGCCTATTCTGTCTTTTGGGGCTCTCCAATCCAATATGACAGTCCATAGAAGAGTTGTTGAAACCCGAAATATGCGGTCCGGTACAAACTTTGACCCAAATGGACCAAAATTATGATTTTCCATAATTTTATATACAATATTTAAAGATAAATTTCACTAAATTTAGTATAATCTCATTCATCTCAGTCATCTGTGTAATACCCGTCATTTCTATAGGGTGTTAAATCGAGCAATCTTTATTATGAGTCAAAAGTTAAACGAGATAGTTGGAAAAGTTTCTGGAGTGCCCAACTCAATCGAGCAGAGTTGGTACTCGGTCGAGTAAGGGTGCTCGATCGAGTAGAGTAATGTTGCTCGATCGAGCAACCCTGAGTTTACAGTAGCGCGGGATTTTTTATTTCCGTAACTTTATATTATTCTATTATTACTTGTTACCTAAATCCTTCAAAACTGGTCTACCCATAAACATCAAATCATAATTTTTTTTTTCTTCCTTTTCAAGTTTTACACAAATAACATCATAATTCATATAGAGAAAAGGGTGAGGAGGGAGCTTTGCAATCAATTTGGGGATTTCTAACAAGCCATAGTTTGAGTCTTTCGTGTTGTAAGTTCACCAATTCCTTACATAGATCGTTTATAGTCTGGTAATTCGCTAGTTCGTCTTGTTAAATTGATTGTTTAAGACCAAACTCTAGATTTAGGAATTTGGGGGATTAGGTACAATTGAATTTAATTGCATGAATTAGATGGTAATTCTACGATATTGTGTGTTGTAGGCAGAGATTGTATAGAATAACGATTCTAGTTCTTGTGCTAGGCGTGAATTGCGTGAAGAATTACTAAAAAGTAGGGACATAATCTACTCACTTGTGCAATTGTTAGTTGTTATTATTGTCTTAAGATGGTTTGAACGTGATGTTTATAATATTATGACTGATGATTTGAGACGGTTTACGTGAATATTACTATAGTTGTTGTTGCGAATATTGTGACGAGATGCGAGTATGGGTGTGGATCGATCGGTACATTGTTAAGGCATTCTCAAAACAGAAGGGTAACCAATTGAATGAGACACATCAAAATGAAATAGGTAAATAAATGTTCTGGGCAGAGGGGTAGTAAATAATCAAATCAATATATATATATATAAAAGAGGCTTTTTTCAGGCAATTCTAGAGAGTCCAACTTTTTTAAACTACCTAATTAATTTTTATTTAAAATAATAATATGTATAATTATCCCAATATTTATGCAAATTCTATCTACATAAGGTTATATTAATTGTTATTTAAGCTAATTATATGTATAATAATCTCTAATATTTATGCAAATTCTATTTACATAAAGTTTTATGAGTTATGTACTGGTGAGAAATCATAAAAGCTACATTATAGAATATTAAAATATATTTCAAATAGTTGGGTCATTTATGTGTGCTTAATTTTGATAGGTTTAATAACATAGTTCCTTGCACTTATTTGGTACAACACTTTACTTAGATTTGATCAGGACAAAGACCTTTTTTTTTTCTTCTGAAATGAACTTGACTGAAGTGAATGGAGTTGAGGTGAACTGAACTGAACCGAATAGAGTTGAACTGAACTTAATTAAATGAAATGAAAATTAGTTAGAAAGAAAGGGCGTAAGAATTAATTTCTGAAGAGATGGGCTGAACTGAGCTGGACGGAATGAAGTTGAACTTGAAATTAAGCCAGAAGAACATGGCCAAATTGGGGGAGTTATATATGGTGTATAAAGTAATTAAAAAGATAAATTTTATAAGCTAATTATATTTTCCATTAATATTTTTTGTAATATTTCTTTTTGCCATTATCCACCGTTGTGGATTTATGACGTATTAGTTTATTTAGTGTTATTTGATTTTACATAAGTTTTTAAAAATCTTGATTTATGTCTTACAACGTTTAAGTTTATGGAAATAATACACCATCCCGATAATTTCTAATAAGTTGAATTTCTTATTTTGTAAAAAAATTGATTTATGTCGTATAACGTTTGTTAATAAATGTCTCTCGATCTTGTAAAGACACAGAAATAATAAAAGGAAATGTGGAAAATAAACATTGATATTAACATTTTTTACTCGATTATTTAAACCCAATAAAACTGAGTCAGATGTTCAGATCCCCAACTAAAACATAAGAAATTATTAAGGCCTTTTTTTAACCCATTAATTATATATTCTATGAAAACAAACTTGTAATTTTCAAATGCCAAAATAAATCTACATTTTATACAAGTTAACTTAAACAGAACACTATTTAGTTACCCGTGCATCACACGGGCACAAAATCTAGTTAATAATAAATTTAAACATTCACTAATATTGGGTTTATAATGTCATTTGAAGACAAAATTGATTATTTTCATCATAAATTTATAGTTGACGGTCTTGAAAAATATTAAATTCAATCTATTCGATTTGGACCTAAACTAATCGGGTTTGATCAAGCCAAACCAAAGACCGAAACATCAAAAAATGAGGACCGAGGACCTAACATATATGAATTTGATTTAGGTTTGGTCTAGACAAAATTTATTGGCCATAATTTATTTTTACTCCTTTATGTATTAACAATGGAAATAATATAGTGCGTTCATTTAAATCATAAAGTTAGGAGTTTAATTCTTACCTGAAATATAGTACACTCATTTTGAAAAAAAAATTGAAAATAACATATGCATGCGTGCAACTTTACACGGCTTCAAAACTAATCATTAAGTGAACCAAATAGCCAACTAAACAAAAACTCATTAACTAACTCGATTTAATTATTTTTCGTGTTTTTTTGTTTTCAAATGCTAAACCAAAACAAAAAAATTATCCCAGCGAAATCGTCGCCGTATATCTCCGCTGACTCCCCAACCTGAGACCCCACCTCCTCCCATAATTCCTTTCTTCATGTCACCAACTCCCACCCCATATCCATCAAAATGGACCCTCGTCAACATATTCGTCGCCATTCTTCCTCCCACTTCCTTACCACCACCTTCTCCCCTCCCACGACAACCACCACAACAATCACCAAAACCGACTTACTCGAATTTGATATCTTCTTCACCTCTCAAATCCCCTCCCTCACCCTCACCACAATAACTACCGCAACCACGTGTCCAAAACCACCACCACTCCTTCAATGTAGGGGTTGTTCTAATATTACAAGAGGGATTTGAATTACCTCGGTCAATCGTATTTCTCCAGAGATGAAAAAAATGGAAAAAGAGATCGAAATTCTTCATTTTCAAAATTACCGTCCCAAAGAAAAAAAAATCTTGTGATAGGTCCTGTTTCCGGACAACCATCCTGCATACTCGCCGCCTTACCCTTACATACCCTCACCCCCAATCCGAATTTCATTACATTCTCTTACCTTTTCATCATCTAATCTAAATCTGCCACGTGGCTGCCACGAGAGGGAGTGGTGGATGACATATAACAAGAGAGAGTTGACATGAAGTATATTAAAGGGAGGGTATGGGTAGGGAATTAAAATAAAGATATGTATAAGAACTATACATAATATAATATTAAGCATTCGAGCGATACTTTACGTGGTAAGGTAATCTCTTGTAATATAATCATGACACCATATCATATGTGAGTTTATACAAAAAGACAATACAATGAATAGAAGAGTAAATTAGAATCCGTGTTCAGCTAACAAAATAACATAACAACAACAATTACCATGAAATACTCAATAATGCATATTCTTATCCCTTTTTTTCACCATTAGGATCTTTTTACCATTTTGAATATAATTTTTTAAACCTTTATAATTATCTATTCCCCTTTGTCTCTATCTATCTTTAAATTATCATTACCCTCATTTATTACCTTTTACTTTTTTTTTTAATCTATATATCTTAGATTTATCAAAATCGCATCCCTAACCTTACGACTGCATTACTTCTCTGTTTATCTTGACTAAGTAATGAGGTTTAAAAAATCATATTAGGTTAAAACATTTTTATAAGGTTTTAAAAGATTTATTGTGATTGCCGAAGTGTTTTTTTTTTTTTAGGAGATCTAGTCTTAAATTCCCGGAGGATTTTGTTCAATGAGTTAAGTAAGCAAATGCACTGGATTAATGGAAACCCCCCACTTTTCAGAAAGTAAATAATAATCTTATAATATGTTAATGCATTTGATATGGTAAAATATCACTAATATCAATATACATTAACTCGGTTGTTTACAGTAAATTGTTAGTGTGTGTTTTTATTAACGTGCAAGGCAAAACAAACCTACCCCCAATATTCATCGGCCAACCTATCTTATCCATTCGAATGAGTGAGGCAAGTTGAGGCCACCGGCTTTCAAACCACCTCGAAAAAGTTGGACATGATGAATGTCCAATAGAAGTCATAGAATCAGCAACCTTGTTAGCTTCATGAATGGCCAATTTCACATCCTTCGTAATATTAGAAATTTCTCAAGGGATTTGTCAAGTACTACAAATTGAGTTAATAACACATAAATTATCACCCTTCTCAATTAACTTTGAGATTCCTAAGTATTTAGCTCCTAAAAAGCCTACTTTTAAAGCGAGAGTTTCCACAACAAGAATACTATTAGATCCGCACTTTTTTGCTCCTAACAAAACGACTTTACCATTATGATCTCTTATAAAATATCCTAAAGTAGATTTATTGCCATCTATTTTCGGTCCGTAAAAATTTAGCTTTAGGAAACCGTTTATAGGTTTCTCCCACCAGATTTCTTGCTTAGTAGAAGTGTTTCTAGCTGACTCATCTTTCTCGGGATTGATGAGATCCTTATGTCTAATCTTATTCCAAATCTTAATGTTATTCCCGCATAAGAGAATAAGTTTGCTAATATTAAAATGAACATTATTAAAGATATCATTTCTATAAAACCATGCATTCCATTAAATAAAATTAATCTATATGAAATCCACTCTTCGAATTAAGTCTTTGAGATAGTTGAGTTTCAATATAAAACTTTGACTTGCAATATTATCATATATTGCCAAAAATTTATTAAAACTAATAATGTTCATGTCTTGGATAACTGAACCAATCAACAGACATTTGAAAAAGAAATGATCTTTGTTTTCAAAAGGATGATTACACATAACACAGTGAGCGGGGATATTAATATGACTTTTAAGAAGTCTACCTTTCGTCGGGAGGCCATCAACGTAAGTTTTCCAAAGAAAAAATTTTATCTTCGGAGGAATATTCAGTTTCCAGATCCAAAAAAATTTACATTTGTCAAGACTTTGATCAGACAAACCTTGAGCTAACCAAGTTGTTGTTTTGATAGAGAAATTTTCATCCACAAACAATCCCCAAAGGAGAGTATATGGAATATCATTATGAAGCAATGGAATGTTAGTTATCCGATTAACAATGTCATTATTAACTAAATCAGAAAATTTACGAACATCCCATTGTTTATCAGGGGTAATGAAATCTTTAACCAAAAACTTAAGATCATGATTACTAATATCATCAATATTCTTGGTAAGAGGATACAAAAAGACCCAATAATTAAACCAAAATTTAATGTTACTACCATTACCTACCTGTCATCTCAACCTTTTTCCAAATAGAGTCCGTAGACTCATAAGTTTACGCAATTGTCAAGAAGAGACCGGGTTAGGCTTATGATCGAAGAGTGAACAATTTTTCAAGTATTTTTTAGTGATCACTTTGACCCATATACCATCCTTATTCATAAGAATTTTTCATAAAAAAATCATTTGAAAAGCTTTATTAGCTGCTTCCTTGGATGAATTTGGAGTCACCTATTACGAAGGTGCATATGACACCGAGTTGCTAATTAAAAGCGCATATTAAGGTAATAAAACTAGTTAAAAAGGTAAATAGGTAATTATATTCAAATACGTACATAAGTAAAATGGATAAATGAGGAAGTAAGATAGTTACCTTTCTCTAAAAAAAAATAGTTATCTAAAACATCAATGTTTTTTTTTAGAAAATGAAAAGTGTCTTTGTATAGTGGTTAAAATGAAGGTATCGCAGTTATAGGTCATATGATCGAAAGTTCGAAACACCCCATGTATATTATACTGCCCTAGTGTCTCATTTAAAAAATTCAAAAAAAAAGTTAAATAATGGCAAATAAAAAAGGAAAAAATTGAGAAGAATAATCCGACCTTTTGCCTCTCTTCTTAGAATAATCCCACATTTCATTAATCCTAAAACAACCCCGCCTTCATACCCCGTCTTCTCAAAACGAGTTGTACGGAAATATTACCTGCAACATCAGGTCAAGTGAGTTATACTCTCTCTCTTTCCACTCCTACTACTGTGTCCTTGCACTAATCATCCGACACTACAACACACCAGTTGAACATTTCTGTCATCACCATTAAACCTTCATGCCCGCCTCCGATCAAGCTTGTGACTAAAAAATAAACGTTGTATAATGCACTAGCAACCATCATTGAGCACTTAAAACAATTTATTCATAACACCAAGAACATCACATTACTCAATTAATCCCACTTGTTACAGTTAACCCGATTAACCTTAATTATAACAACAACAACCACCCAATAATCTTAACCTCGATCCCCAATTCCAATTATAAATGTTTGGATCTACTCCGATTGTGTGTCAGGACCCTCCTTCCGACTATTCCTTCTTCAAATTCACCACCTCTCAAACCACATATTCTTTCCTTGTTAAAATCCTTCCACGTCGTGCGTCGAGTGGCTAACAGCAGAAGATGAGATTATCACTCGGAAATGAACGAAAATATACCTTTTTCATTATACCCTCTTGAATTTGGTGATTCTTTCTTCCAATTGTTAAAATACCCTCTTCCAAAAAAAAATATTATGAAAAATCATTATTTTGGATGTACTTTTAATGTTTTGCTCAAAAGATAAGTGAGACGGAGAGAAGACAAGTGCAAAAGGAGGGGAGAAACGACTATGGTGGAGGTGTTGGTGGTGGACGGAGTAAAGAGAGATAAATAGGCCCTGTTCTTTTAGACTAAAACTGTCTGAACTGAACTTAATGGAGCTGAACTTGTAATACTCGGGATTTTATGAGGTCCTACTCGGTCGAGTTGTTCATCCACTCGACTAAGTGGTGCCACTCGGTGGACTCTACTCGACCGAGTAGAGCTGATGTTACGATTTTGGCTGCTGCCTTGTTCACTCGATCGAGTAGCAGGTCCTACTCGATCGAGTAAGGTTCACTCGACCGAGTAACTGAGCTACTCGACCGAATGCGACCAAACACTCGGCCGAGTGTTGTCACTGTCACTCGTATCCGCACTATTGAGCCTTGTGGGCCAACTCTTTTGTTTTTTCCTCCTTTTCCTTATCACTAATACTACTCCTCACCTACCTTATCCTCTCATTTCAAAATACCCAAACAACTCTCTAAAAATCTGATCCCTCTATTTGGCATTTGTGGTGAAGAACACCTACCAATCCTCCTTTATTCATCGTTTGATTTGTAAGTTGGTCCTTCATTTTCATTCTTTTCCTCTTTTAATTAGTTTAGTAAAGTCATATTGTTGGGAGGTTATTGTTCGAGATTTAATTAGGGTTTGACCTAATTAATAAGGGATTAATTGAAGGATTAGTTAATATTATTGTTATATTAGTATTGTATTGTGATAGATAGCTATATATTGTGTAGGAGGAGGTTTCATAGAGGAGCATTTTTAACTTGAGTACTTGTGTTGAAAAATAGCCAAAGGTAGAGTTCTCCCTACTTAGTCTTGGTAGTATAATTGTTCTACAATGCATTAAATTCACATATTTCATAGCTATCATGTTAAGTACACAAGTGTAATCATGTTGATAATTAGGGATCCATGACATTGTGGTGAGATTACTTGGTTGTGCTTGTATTTGGGTAATTGGGTTGGTACATATCATTATGATTGCATTATAACATGAGCATTGAGGAAGGGTTGGGTGAATTCATGTTTATTAATTGTCTCAAATGATTTGGATGGATACATGTGAACATTAATTGTCTTATACTCCTATGTATTGTTGGACATTTATGATGTATAGAGATGTTGGTTGGTTGAGGTTGGTGGAGACTTGGTGTTTACTTGGGAGTCGTGAGGCGGTTAGGAGACCGTCTCACGCTCGGGTTCACCCCTTGTAGCTTCCCACTCCACGGGGGATGTGCACATCAATGGCTTGAATCAGAGGGACATGTGAGGTGAGTCACATTGTTCGATTGGGGATCCGAGTCGCTCTCGGGCCCGGGTACCACCGACGTGTTCGGAGTACCTTGTACGGGTTGCGGTCGGGTTATTTGGTGGCGGTGTCGCGGCGCTGTCACCGGGTGTGGGTATGTCTAGGCGTGTCCCGGTACCGGTTTGGAGTAGGTGGTGTGGAGGTTCACATATGTATTTGTTGTATTGCATTAATCATCACATCATGCATTTAAAGTATTCTTCTTATATTCACATTACCTTGTTGAACCTTTATATTGCCGTGATTAACCAAAAGGGCTTTTAAACATCTGCATCGATCCATATGGTGATTTTCGCTCATATGGGGAGCAGTGATTTGACAGGTGTGCTTGCATTTCTTTGGGACTTGTAGCGGTCTCGCCGTAGAGTCAGCACTTTGATTATTAGATTTTTGACTAAACAATTAGATTCCTTTCTATTTCAATTTGATTGTATAAATTTGGGGATTCATAGTGAATCATAAGACTTGTATGTAACCACTTAACTAAACTTATCTAGTTTCCTTTATTGTTTCATATCTATACAATAATACAAAAAGGTTAGTTGAGTAGTGATAATAAATACCTACGTGGCATAACTAGATGGCGTCTAAACGCTAAAAATCACGCTTTTTAGCTTTAGCGCAAAAAATGGATTAAAGAGCCAAACATTACCTTTGACATTTGTTATAACGCTACACCAATTCATAATTCAATGACATAAATCATCATTACACCTCAATTACCCTATTAATAATTGATTAGCTCATTATCACTTGCCTTTTGGTCTTCATACGTTTTACGTAGACCTGACAAACAGGTCGTGTCGTGTCGTGTTCGTGTTCGTGTCAATATTAAACGGGTCATCACTACCCCAACCCTAACCCGACCCAATTATATAAACGGGTCATTTGTCTCAACGCTAACCCGACCCATTTAATTTTTCTAAAATCCAATCCGACCTGTTTAACCCATTTATCTTTAAGCAGATCATTTTTAACCCACTTAACTCGTTTAATCCAATAAACTAATACAATAAACTACGTTTTATAACCCTATTATCCAAAAAATGATGAATGGAAATGCTAATTTTAAGTTGTTTTGTGAAATTATTGACTCAAGCCAAGTATATTATGACAATTTTAAATAAATGGGTTATTCGTGTCGGGTTCGTGTCAAAAGACATCAACCCTAACCCGACCCATTTAAGTTTCGAGTTGTGTCGTGTNTTAAATAAATGGGTTATTCGTGTCGGGTTCGTGTCAAAAGACATCAACCCTAACCCGACCCATTTAAGTTTCGAGTTGTGTCGTGTCAACCCAATTATTTAAATGGGTCACAACATCTTGACCCTAACCCGCTAATTTCGTGTCGGGTTCGTGTCGTTTTTTCGAGTCGTGTCAGTGATTGCCGCCTCTAGTTTTACGTTTCCCCCAAATTACTACTTATGGCAATGCCAATCAATGTGTATGAAAGCTTTGTTACAATTTATCGTATTTAACTCGGATTGTTGTTGGGCTCTAAGTTGTCGGTATCTTCATCTTGTACATTCAAACTTGCGCTTCTATTAGGTTGGACTCTAAGTTGCGGGAACGTATATTTTTAAGTTAATATTTATTGTATAGATTTGTTTCTGTATATTCTGAGTTATTACTATTTAATCCGATTTTTGCAGATTCGCGTTTGATTGATTGAAGAGTACGTTTCGAGGTCTACGAACTCTCTCCATATACCCATGGTAAGTACCCTGAACCTAAAAAATTT
>VHZZ01002862.1:12833-31979 GCA_009801015.1 Silene noctiflora | reverse complement strand
TATTATGTGATTAGCTGTATTATTGTGTTTACCTATAATTAGTTATTTTGTTACCTTTTATTTAGAAAATAATATTGTGTGTATCAGTTGTATGAAGAGACAAGCTGTATATATTAAGTTGCCCTGTATTACGTTCATCAATCAATAATAATTCATCTTATAATCATCTTCCTGTTCTTATTTTCTTTACTAAATGTTTTAACTTTTATAGATAGGGAATAAAAGCACTATAATGTGGGGAGACTAATTCATAACAGCATATGAATAGAGGACGTGACTCTAGACTTGGCCATGGGAATTAGGAACGGAAATTCTTTGAATCGAATGACGACMGTAACGGATGTCAGCTCAATGCCAAGAAACTCAGCCCCTGAACCGGCCAAGAAAGGAAGTGCTGGCACAGGCTGGTGAATTAAAATGCCAGAAGCCTGCCTGCATGGAACCAGTTAACTCGCTTTCTGCCTATATTGAATATTTTCAATTGTTTCATTTTCAAACTAATTGTCATTTTCTATCACTTTAACACATAAATGGCCAAAAGCCTGGATTTTTATTTTAATTATTAGACAAGTCCATGAATTACATGTAGACTGTCGGTCCGGCGGGTTACGGGTTCGGTCATTTCGGGTTTGGGTAAAATACAGGTAGAGTCTATTTCTGGTTTGTAAAAAATATGGGTTTGTGTTGGTCGGATTTATATGGGGTTCAGGGTTGGGTCTTGAGTCATAAATGTGTCAGATTAACGCATTTTAACAAATGTTTATTTTCTTTAATTCTTTAATTATAAACATATAGTTATTCTTAATTTTTATATTTATCTAGTTTAATATATGATGTAAGAACTGCAACGTTATACAAAGTTTTGGATCGGTCGGCTCTTACAAGTTACACCTATGTCACATACAGGGACTATATTATATGGCAGTCATTTGAGTAATTAATTATATGTTAAAAATAACTCTAAAATAAATATAAACATATATTGTTTCAAAAAATTTAAAATTTATATTAGTTTAATAAATTTACTTATTTTCTATTTTCTGGTCGGGACACGAACCTAAATATCGTGTTATTATCTGGTCGGGTCGTCTTCGGGTTTTGACTAAAAAGAGCGGGTATTTTCGAATGAGTTTCGATTGGTTTATGGGGTTGGGTCATTTTTTGACAGGACTAATATTTACCTGCTTCATACATAAATTACTATGTCATTCATATTATTTTCATATGCTTCTTCAAAAATCTTCTTACATTTTGAACAAACGTATATATGAAAATAAAATGAACGATGAATGTAATACACATTAGTCTTAGAAATATACTTCAACGTTTGTCAAAACTGAGAAAAGCCGTCTGTTTTCCCCATGTAAACAGACATGTTGAATACAAGGAAACAAGTTAAAATCCATAATTCCAAATTGAAGTGTTTTCCGTTGCGAAAGCATTGACGAGTTCTTCAATTGTAGATTGCCTCCAAAATAGAGAACAATGAGAGCACCGCGAAGGCGCTTTGACTCAACCTGCTTACTTTTCTCTTCAAAACAAATTATGTCACAACTGTTCGAAAAAGAGATTAAAAGAATTACATAAGTCAATGATGGTCATTGTCATTAGAGAAACCTAGACAGCTGCACAAAATTCACCATATTCACAGAATGTGGGATGACCGATGACCCAAAAAGATAGTTCGTTAACCACGACCTAGAGTTTAAAGCCGTTTGTACAATCAGACTTAGGAGGGCAATAATGTTTTCGATTTTCCAAACAAGCATTTCACGTAAAATTACACATTGAAGATCCCTGTAATGCAAAGATGTAAGCACAATTTCCTCTGTTTAAGGACTTTGAAGAACTTGATTAGGAACTTGATACTCACAAACAGAGAAATTAAGATCTGCAATTTGGTAGAGCGATACCACCACAAGCAGCAGCGATTATAATGTACAATAGCACCACAATCAAGCACGTCAGCCACATCCTGTGATACAGTACAAGAAGCTTGTCATGATGGAGCTATCAAAAAACATATTGCTACAAGTGTCCGAAGCACGTGTATGTCAAAGTCAAACTTGTCTAAGTGTGGATACAACTAGGTACCACGTTAAGAGTGTCACCAACACGCACTGTGCAACGAAACTGAAGTGTCAAAGTAACATAGAGATTATTGACTTTGCCAAACACTAGGTTACTCCGACTTTTATATCAACTTGCATGACTGTGTTCGAAACGAGAATTCGGGTATGCCACTAGGACACATCACAGTACGCTAAAAATGGATGCCATTTCATAAAATTACCATGACCAATACATGGACAAATACCTATGTCAGAAACATCTACCGAATATGCATAACAAAGGCCAAAACTGAGACAAGAGATCCAACAAGAGCATTACAAGGAATTCAGATATTTAGTTTATATTTTCCATCAATGTATAATCCTCTATTACGTTTAATTCTACTACCCAACCACTAGAAGAGTTTAAACTACATATTGTGGTATTCCCTCCGTATTCTGAACTGGGCATCATCCTTCACCGGAAAATACCAGGTTAAACCCTTCACTAACACCACCAGGTCAATAGCGGCGTGAGAGTTGGAAAAAAAACAATTTAAAAAAACAATAATAATGATACATAAAAGTCAATAACATACTAAACTAGTCTCAAAAAGGGAAGAATCTTACAATAATTTAGCATTCTTCATCCAGAGAGCACGGCGAAGGCGCTTTGACTGTTTCCGGAAATGGAAAGCACTATCTTGCATTGTTGAAGTTTTATCTACAAGAAGCTCAATACGGTCACCTCTCTCCAATATCTTCTCAATGTTATCTACCATGATTGTTCGAATCTGCATGCAACACTAAATTCATCAGAGCAGGAACAGAATTGTGCATAGTTTATGAAGAAAAAAGGGGTTGGCAACCATGCAAACTAAAGATAGGTGGTCAATCATGATCAGTATTCATCTTTCTAGTGATATGTGTGTAAGCTAAGCACAACTACTTCGACAGCATTAATCGGGGAATGGCAGGTCTAGTCAGTGTTTTACAAAAAAAGAAAAACATAAACATTTTAGAGTAAGGATCAATATGAAAAAGAGAAGGACTATTTACAGAATATTGAGGAAAAAAAACTTGCCTCATTAACTTCTCCTTGGACACGATTGAGAGTATCTGCGGACGGACTGCTGGAAAAGAACTCCATTTGCTGATGTAAAACTCTAGAGAACTCATCATTCATAGCATAGGCAGGTGCATGAAGAGCTATCCTGCCATAGTTTTTCATAAACCGCATATGAATATCCTCTAAGTATGAGAATGGTATCCGTCCTGCCAAAATAGTAAATTGTGGATGAGAAAACAATAATGAATACTCCGTAGCAAACAAGAAAACAATTTCATTAAGGTTTTTAATAAGATACAACAAAGCTTTATTAGGAAGTTAAAGTTTACAAGCGTTCAACTAGAACAGAAAGCAGTGTAACTCATATCATATATTACACAAGCAACAAGTTGACAAAAAGCCGACATTCTCTAGTTCTTGAAACAGTAAGAAGCTAAATGTTGTGGCATGTGAATAACTTCTGTGAAACGATAAGAAGCTTTAATTCTAGTTCTAGAAACGGTAAGAAGCAGTATAAATATGTCATATAGTAGTATTAATTCTTGAAACGGTAAGAAGTTAAATGATGGCATTCTAAATCGAACTCCATAATAAATGCCATCTCCTGCCTTAAATGTTCAGGAGCCTGCGCTAGTCTTCAGGGATTGTATGATGGTAATTTGGTCTAGAAGACTGTAAATTCTTCACAAAGGACAAAAGCTACATCACTGTCAGGTTTGTTGGACTATGCATGGTACTAAACCTAGTATGAACCGGTGTTACTGGAGGTTGTGGGGAGAATGTGGAAGTAACAGCATCTTGAGATGAGTATTCACATTTCGTATTTGGACACACTGGATTAATTTCAAATATCTTTTATCTTTTAGTCAGAATGGAGCATGAAATAAACGAAACAAATATAAAATTAAATGGGGGGCACCAAGAACTGAGCATCCAGATTGAGATGGATAAGTTGTACAGAGGGCAGATATCGTCATCACTATCTAATCAAATAGCCAATGTGACTCCTAACCCACTATGCACATCCAAAATTAAGCAAATGAAAATGAAAGGAAATCTACATGAATGGATCAGGTAGCAGTCATAGCATCCACCAACTCCCAAAGGTCCTATACATAGCCTAAGTGCATTAGAGGTGCAACGAAAGCATAACTACATTGAATAGCAAAGAAAACCTAGGAACAGATACAAGGAGATTGGATGGAATATCAAAAGGCCAAATTAGGTTTTCCTAATTCCATATGAATACGTAACCTCAAATATGTGATACACTCTTAATTGATTATGTCTTACATTTAAATTTTAAGCAAAACCCTGTCACAAATACTCAAGAACCATTTCATAATTCGATTAGGGTTGCGGGAATCTGGTAATCGGAGGCTAAAATAAATGCTTACAAACTGACAACAACCAACTTTGTAGCTAAAGAAACTATTCATGGCATGCAACCAACAAAGTTCACACCTTGTCAGTGACGCACTGCAAGTCATCACATCCCCCAAATTAAGTCCTTCAAGCAACTATTTTATATGAGACCTCTCACTAGTTCCAACATCTCCTCTCCAACCTCAACCTCTTTATACATCAAACAAAACCGTACATCAAGTAAATGACCCAATGCTTCTATCTAAAAGTATAATATAGCAACAAATAATTTACTACCCGTAAAAATCCTCAATACGAAGAGAATCTGCTGAACTCAAGACTCCAAAGTCCAAACTGCCCAAATCATGAATTTCATCCCCACAAACACCAAAGAAATAACAACTTTCTTCCTTTTCCAAACTAAGAATTTAACCATCAACCAAAAACTACCAGAATAATCATCGAATAAAGTTCAAATACCGTCACTTCCCTTCTACGCCAACTAGTAATAACAAGATCCAACCTACAATTATAACTTCCAACTGTTCCAAAATCCAAAGTTCCGACAGTAACCTAAACTCACCACAGTTAACATCAACCAAACTAATCATTCCGCCGCTTCACAAAAACTCAAATCACCAAAAAATAAAAACTCAACTACAAAATCAAATCACCAATCAAAACACAATCACGTTTTCCAACTGTTCTAAAATCCAAAGATCAAACTTCAAACATTAATCTAACCTCACAGCAGTAAGTATCAAACAAACTAATCATTCCGCGGCTTGCTGTACTAAGCCTCAATGCACACAAAATAAACTAACAACTGACTACACAATCAAATAACCAATCAAAACACAATCACATCTTTATCGTTCCAGAATTTAAACTCCAAACATTAATCTAAACTGACAGCAATAAACATCAAACAAAGTAACAAACTAATCGTTCCGCCGCTGTACCGAACTACACAATCAAATCACCAATCAAAACACGATCACATCTAAGCTCACAGCATTAATCATTAAACAAACTAATCATCCCAGAATTCAAAGTTCAAACTCAGAAAAACCTAACTACACAAACAAAACACAAATCAAAACCCTAATCAAATTACACAAATTCATGAAAGAGAGAGGATAAATTACGGCCAAAGGTGTCATTCGCCATACAAAGGAAAACAAGACCATCAGCTTTAAGAATATGGAAAATATATCGATCTTGCGAAAAACAAAGCCGTGAATCTCCATCGCCATCACTAGGAAGCTTCTCGAGAATTCGACGCGAGACAGCGCCAATATTGCCGGTTACGGCGCAGAATTCTGAGAGAATAATAGTTCCTCGAGCTACTAAGGCGTATAGAATCGCCATTAAAACAGTGAGTTGATTGATTGAGGTGTGTTTGTGTTACGGCGGCGATTTCTCTCTCCTCGCCGCTTGCGGTGGTAAGAGAGTCGTGTGATTGTTTGGGAGATCGGTGTGATTGTTTGTTTAATGTCAACGATTAATGATTGGGTACGTTCTACGTAGTACGTTGTTCTGATTTTATTCGGGTCGAATATCCGGTTTTTAATATTGTATTTTATTTTTATTTTATGTTTTAAAAAAGGGTTGTAGTGTTTGGGGTTGCCGCCTACAACAACGGTGAATAATTCCGTTTTAGTAGATAAAGTGAGAAATCATCTATCGGACCAAATCTATTGTGTTAAAAAAAGAGTTATATTGAATTGTAAATTGTGATTGTGAAATTGTTTATAGTGCGAAAAATTGGATAATTTACAAATAATTCATTTATTTAGTAACTCCTTATAAACATGCTTTTATATAGATCAATGCTCTACACTGGAATTAGATTTATTTTTATAATATGACGGATTTACCGTTACTTAGAACATATCTCTAATCCCTACATTGTTACTTTCCTTTCATAACCTAGATTAATTGCAAGCCTTTCTGAATTTTATAAGTTAAGTTTATTGTTAACACTCAAATTATCCATTCGAATTCGAACTACCACCACAAACGAAGAGATTAAAAACACAAATAGATGGGGATGACAAAAATAGAAGTGAAGGATAGGAATGAGAGGGGAAGAAGATAAGTGCCAAATGAAGAAATACAACAATGGAAAGAAATAAACTCAATTACAAAAGAATAATTATTTAAGTAATAAATCGAAATGGGAGATTAATTTCTTATTTTAAAGAATAACAAAGTGAGTAAAGGGTTAGAATAGGAATTCAACATCTAAGTGAAAAGGTATTGATTTTTATAATAAAAAAACACGTTTTAAAAGTTACGATTAGTAATTTGGATATAGAAATTTATATATAAAAAAAAAAGGTTATTCCCAAAAAAGTGACTATGGCTTTGTTTGACATGGCACTTCAGGTAGCTTATTTAATTAAAATTTCAGATAGCTGATTTTTTTGTAAGTGTTTGACAAATAACTTATTTATCCAAATAAACTATCTGAAATGAAATACTCATAGAGTAGCATTTTCAGCTAGGATAAGAGGGAAAGAAGACTAACGTGCCAAACGAAGAAATATAACAATGGAAAGAAATAAACTCGATTAGAAAAGAATAAATATTTTAGGTAGTAAATTGAATGCAGATTAATTTCTTATTTTAAAAAATAACAAAGTGAGTAAAGGGTTAGAGTAAGAATTCAACATCTTATGTAAGTCAAATACTGATGAAAAAGGTATTGATTTTTACAAAAAACATGTTTTAAAAGGCAATAATTTGGAGGTAGACCTATAAACACGAGTTATTCCGAAAAAAAAAAAAAAAAGTTGACAATATAAGGTAGTTATTATTATTATTTGTAATTAACTCGAGAATTATAATGTTTTTTTGTTACATGCTTAAAGGCTTAAGAATGTTTTATAGAATTTCAGCATGTCACCGTGATAAAAATGGTTGACATGGTATACGTAATTTGCAAGTTATTATGTATCTGATTTCATAAATGAATATCAATTGTGGATTACTTTGCACATTTGAAAAAAAAAATCTTGAATACTTTCTAGTTCTAAGGCATATCAAAATTCATACTCAAGTTTTTGGTAAGTGATTCGATAAAGAAAAGAATTTGGTATTATGCATGTTCATTGGCAAAGTGACAAATTCAATTATGCTTCACAATCGGCTTCACAAGCCGGTATTCGTAAAATTATAAATGACGAAAACCGACCTTCTATTAAAAATGTCTTAACTCAATAGCTACTCCAATAATCTCAAATACGAGCTAAAAATATCTTACAAAATTAGAATCGACAAATTACAAGTCCGAATCTTATCCCGTCTCCTCACCTCACTATATTAACTTTGTGTTTAAGAAAAAACCAAGCGTGTGAAAGAAGCCAGATGTTGCACACCGGCAAGAAGACACCGTCGTGAAAGTGTATAATACAAACAAAAACTTTGTCTCACGTCACGTGGCCGTCCCTCCCTCCTCCTTTTTTTTCCACCTGATTTTTTTCCTTTTTTTCTTCACATTTTTCATTCATTAAATTCTGCACCACTCACCAAACTTCACCCTTCTTCTTTCTTCTTAACAATTTAATTTAATTTAATTTAATTTAATTAAAGATCTTTTTTTTTTTTCTTTTTTTTTTCTTTTTAAATTTTTATTGTTTATGCATTTCACTTTCCTCCATTTTCTTCACCCCACAAAACCCTACTCTTTCTCTCTCTTATTTCCTTAAAGAACCCTAATTTCTGCTTCTTTGGATCGTCAATCACCTTAATCAGGTCAGTTTTGATCCTATTTGTTATAAAATTTTGGTCTTTTTGTTGTTTTATTATCTGGGTATGTGTTAATTTTGATGTTAATTATGTATTTTTTGAATTATTGACTTGATTAAGTTAATAAAAAAGTCAAATCTTGATGTGGGTTTGAGGGTAAATTGGGAAAAAAGTGATCTTTATGTAGTTTAGGTGTTGGTTTTTGAAAAAAAGATGTAAATTTGATTGCAGATTAGGGTTTTTCGTATTGGGTTGGAGGGTAAATTGGGAAAAAATGATCTTTGTTTAATTTATGTATTGTTTTTTGAATAAAGATGGTAAATTTGGTTGCAGATTAGGCTTTTTCGTATCGAGTTGAAGGGTAAATTGGGAAAAAGTGATCTTTATGTACTTTGTGTAATGTTTTTTTTAAGAAAGATAGTAAATTTGATTGCAGATTAGGGTTTTTCGTATAGGGTTGAAGGGTAAATGGGAAAGAACTGATCTATATGTAATTTATGTATTGATTTTTGAATAAAGATGGTAATTTGATTGCAGATTAGGGGTTTTCGTATTGGGTTGGTGGTTAATGTACTTTGGAAGTTATGAAGTTGGTATCTTTCAAGGGTTTTTGTGCATTTTTTTCAGTTGTATTGTAGAAGGAAAGTTTTAAAAAAGATTAGAAAGAATTTAGGAAAAACAATTGAGGTCTGGGTCTCATGAGAATTATTAGGGGAATGCAGAAATTGTTTTGTGCTGAAAAAGAACCCGGCGGGAAGAGATCATCTAGCCGCGGCATTGCTGTTAACTTGCCCCAGGCAAGGGCCCGGGATAAAGCTGAGATTAGGGTTGTGGAGCTCTAATATTTGTAGGCATTTAGGTTATTGGTTTGGTTATAAATTAAGGTGTTTGATTGAAAGTTAAGGGAAGGAAAAAGAAATGACCCGGATTTTGGTTCAACGCGGTTCTTCTTGTAGTTCATCGTCAAATCAGAATAGGTCGTCAGTGCCCAGTTCGTCGAATGCCCCTTCGCAGGCTCAGGGTGGTCCTGCACAAGGTAGTTTGCCTCAAGTTAGTGTGGCTGTTAAAAGTGAAGACGAGGTAAATGAACAAGGTATTGCCAGTGAGTTATCGGAACATTGTGTAGCTAGTGGGAGCAAGACCGTGAAAAGTGATGATGGTGTGGAAGAAGGGGTTAACGAGAGTCAAGAATTGGTGGATGGGGATGGTGTTGATGGGAGAGTTGTGATCGATGTGAATCAAGTGGAGATATCAAGGGAGTTTAGTGGGTTAAATGTTCTAGAGAATCCCAATAATGAGAGCGATAGTATTAGTGGCGATACTTTACCAAGTGGTATGGGGAGCTCACAACCTCCTCCTCCTCCAATTCCGCCTCCAAAGCCACTAGGATCAAATCCTAACTTGACGAGATTTGTCTCTGGCACCTCAGATTCGCCGAGGATTGGACCATCGAGAAGGCCAACTATTTGGCCTGCTCCTGCTAGGACTTCACCCTCTGGGTCAAGACCTTCCTCGCCGAGATCTCATTGCGATAATGAAGGTTATAATAGTGCAGACGAGCAAAATCCTGGCTTTGGTTCCTCATTTTACGACCTTGTAAGTTTCTTGGTCCTTGATGTTAATATTTGATGTGGTTATAATGTGCTAAGATGGTGTATGTTATTGCGTTGACATGGGGCATATATCTTTGTGTGAGGGATTTCTGCGCTACTTTCGCAACTCATCCCCTGTGAAACTTATAGGCACACTTTCTGTAGTAATGTGGTGCAATTCATTGTATAGCTATTATAATTTCGTAATTTTGTTGGTAAGACAATTAAGATGGTTATAGTTGTTTTAGATAATTTACTTTTGCTCATAATCATCTCAGTGAAGCAGTTTGACTAGGGACCTGGGCAGCTCCCTTATCCTTCATAGAAGCATTGAATTGTATGAATGTCTGATGTTTATTTAGAGCAAATTCTTAGTCTGTACTTCATTTGTGGTATATATATGTAAATCAAGTGTAAAAAAGTTACTTCAATAAACAGATATGTGAACATGTATTTATGATGATCCGTCTTCGTGATTAAAATACCTCTGCTAGTGGGTTTCATGACAGATCCTATTTAGTATTTTTGTGTCCCAATTGTAAGTCTTTTGATAAAGGTAGGAATATATTTTCATTGTGGTTTTGAAGTTTGGCATAGGGAGAAGTTGAATAGTTGATCACAAGGAATCATCATACGTGCAATTGGGAGATTTAGCTTTGAATCTTTCAACGTCTGTCGTAGTGTCTTTTACAAGGTGGCTAGTTGATATGCCAGTCCTGTTTATAATTTAGGCCCTTTTATGTTTTGATGACAAAGATTTATGAGATTTGCACCAGGGGTGGAACCAACCCTCCGCCATGTGGGCTGTAGCCCAAAACAAATTTTTGGATAAATGAAAATCAGTGTTTTTAGAAAGATACTTTTACACATTAGGGTTCTGATTCAAATCTGTTTGTTTGGCATTGAAAGGGTGAAGTTTTCAGTTTGTTTTTGTTCGAATCCCAGCGGGAATAATTTTTTTGGATTTTGGTTTTCTCAAGATTTGTCTACATTCAATTGTTTTTTTATTCAATTCAATTTATTCCATAACTGAGATCGTTACTATTCTCTGTTTTTTTCATGAACTATTTTTTTTAATCAAATAAAAAACATTTAGCTTTTTTTCATTAAAAATTCTTAGCTTTTTCTTTAGTAGCCTTTTTCTATTAGGCATTCTTAGCTTTTCTGTAAACTGTCGTCAACTTCAAAATATACTAAATTATGTTGCGTTACTTGCGTACTTGCGTCATTTTATTAAATGAATGCGCAAAAATATAAACCTGATGCTTAAACGAAAAAATGATACCTTTTAAGTTTGAAATGAGTGAACTCTTAATAGTATAAAATTCAAGTATTTATATCGTGCATATTATTTTCGAATAATAATGTCAGAATATATGAATTACCTTATGTGTTTGAGATGAGTTAACTCTAGGATAAAATATAGCTATTTATGTCGTGCACACTATTATTGAAAAATAATGAGATAAACCTCTCATTGTATTTCGGAGATCCATTTTTTTCTCTACAACTTATAAATCTAGACTTAGTAGTTACTAGTTACTGATTCCTGGTTCCGACCCTGATTTGCACTTGGGAAACTTAACTGTAATTTTTGTGAATTTCTGTCTTTGTACTAGGTGGCTAGTTGATACGCCAGTCCTATATATTTTATTAGTCCCTTATTTGTTTTGATGACAAAGAAATAATGGGCTCTCCCATTATGTACTCCGAACATTTATGCAACCTTCTAAATCTTTAGTTATAGTTTTAGCCTTAAATGCAGTATCTGCTTTTAACGTGTTTTTGGCACTGGGGAGTCTTGGAGGGTAATTGCATAGTGTTGTGCCTGTTGTTTTATGTGTGTACCCGTCAACCATTTGTATATTCTATTTTGGAAACATGGTTGTCTCAGTTTTATTTTGGTCATCCACACACCGTCTAGACACAATAGTCAACAATGTGACCTCCTTTGCATTGCCATAAACGAGAGCCTTTCAGACAATACAGTGATGTTATTGTATTCATGGATATGCGTATGATGCATGAAGAAGCATGCGTCCCTTCTTTAGCAGTTTCAGTAATAGGGATAGGGTTATTCTCATCAAGTTTCTGAATAGTTTTAAGATAGCTTGGATATGACGTCTCATATTTTTCGTGCTTCTGTTGTCTTTTCTTTGGTAATGCAGTGGGAAGTTAGTAACCATATTTTACCCCGAGTCTTGTCTCCTGGTCCATTGAGTTTAACCTCATAAATTGTGTGTTGTCATTACATCAGGAGAGAGAGCGGCAGTTTGAGATAGATATCAGACGCTCCAAAGGACTGGAAGTGAAGAGAATGTTGGAGGACGGTAATTGCTTGTTTAGGGCTGTTGCTGATCAAGTTTATGGGGATCCAGAGGCATATGATTTGACCAGGCAGATGTGCATAGATTACATGGTAGGGGATCTTTTGGTCTCTTTTTTTTTTCAAGTCATCTTTTTCCAGAGATGAGTAATATCATAATGTTTTGCCATAAAACTAGCAATTATACATTTGTACTCTAACCACGACAATTTCATTTGCAACTTCCGATTGGCCATTAGCAAGCCGGTATTGTCATGTTGTATTAGCAATGGCTGATTTGGGACTATAATAGTGACCTATTATGTATGCATGTTTTATGCAATTATATACTCCTATTAGCCAAAGCAAAACTGTGTCACACATAATTCATAAATTTGTTAAACTAGATTCTGTGGCACAATTTTGCGCAGTCAGATCAAATCCTATAACAAATGAAAATCTTTGTTCGTGCGACTCAAAGAGACCCAAAAACATAGCTGGAAATACCCTTAATGATTGATTGAGTAGTATGCTTCTAGATATTGGTAAGCATGTTAGACCCTTACATATATGTTGTAATAAATGTAAACGCCGGATGACACTAAACATAGAGTTAAGCTAAAAGGGATGAACATAACAATGAGCAATAAGAGTTGCTCTGCATTTTCTTTTTTCACAAGAGTCCAACTTTAAGTTGTGATGCCCTTTCTTTCCAGTTCCCAGAATATGCAAAGAAGGCAGCCATATTCAGACATTTATTTATGGGAAGGGTATACACATGCATACTCTTATAAAACTATAGATCGCTGCTGTGTATAAGGGAATCGTATTTTGTATTTTAGTAGTTTGAATACGATGAAGGTACCATTTATGTTCAGTTATTTTGCATTTTAATATATTTTTCTATGTATGCAGGAGCGAGAGAGAGATCACTTCTCTCAGTTTATCACTGAAGGTTTCACTTCTTATTGTAAGAGGAAACGCAGAGATAAGGTGACTCACTTGGCCTATTTGAACTGGGAGCATTTTGTGTGTATTAGGTTTTGCAATTAATGTTTCCATGTATGGACTTTTGGGAAATTCACTTGACATTTGTAATATTGAAAGTTAGACTGATTGTCGATAGTTGTAGTTGCCAGACTCATTTGTAGGAGATCGCTAGGATTGACGATATTGATGGGGGTTTAATGGAGTTAAAAAATAGGAAAGTGATGGTTTCGGTGAAGGAAAGATAAAAAGATGGTGAAGGGGATGTAGGCGGGGGACTAATTCTCTCATATGAGAGTATGGATTACTATAGGGGAGGTGTTTTAACTTTTAACTATCATCCGCACTTATAAGGCAACTATACTATACTCTCTCATCTCTTTCCTTTATCCACCACCACCACCGCCTTTATTTTTCCATCCATTACCATTTAACTACCATGGAAAGAGTTTAATTTGTGTTAAAAAAAATTGAGCATTCATTATTGGGGCTAATGCTATTTGGTTTCCGCTAATAAGGTTCTGTCACTAACCACCTTTTATAGTGTTTCCGCATGTTTATGGGGTAACTATTGCCCTCCTATCTTCGTCACAAACATTATTCTCTTAACATTTACTCCTTAATCCAAGCAAGTTTGAGATGCAAAAAAGTAATTGTTTGGCTGAACTTTATTGTCCAGCGATTTGGTGTAATAACGCTTACTCCATAAATGGTTTCCACTAATGATGCTCCTTCACCTGCCACATTTTATTTTGTTTCTGTAGGTGTATGGAAACAACGTGGAGATCCAATCCCTGTCTGAAATGTATAATCGACCCATTCATATTTATTCGTATAGCACAGGTTAGTTTACTTGCACATCTCATTTATTTATTATTTTACGGAGTGAAGTGATTGTTTCCATTTCCAATGGCTAAAAGGCTCATTATTCTTGGATTCTAATACCAAAAAGTGAAATTATTTTCTGATTCTAAACTGTGATGGAACATGGAACAAAGCAAAACGGCTCACTATACTAGTTGTGCTTGTGAAGTAGCCGTCATTCAATTTGATATTTTTGACCGTAGTTTTCATTTTGGCTCTTCAAAGCGCCTCTATGGGTTGTTAATTCATGACCTTTCTTGCCTTGCAATTTTTGGTAGCCGTTGGGGTGACGTTATTGCTGGGTAAGGTGATGTGGGGATTTTATGTCTCCATTTTTTTTTCTGCAGAGCCTATCAACATATTCCATGGGAACTACAACACTGACTTACCTCCCATACGGCTAAGTTATCACCATGGTAATCACTATAACTCCCTTGTGGATCCTCGGCGATTGAATGTTGGTGCCGGACTTGGATTTGGCTCTCTCCGAGGGGTAAGTCAGAAGTGATGTGTGTTTATTTTGATTTCTGTTTCTAGCTCGTCTCTACACACTGGCTGATTATACTGGTGACTTAGCTTCACCTTTTGTAAGTTGCAATTTGAAGGAAGCAAAATTTAACCTTTTATTGATCTAAGAACCCCGTGTTGCATGTTTTTTGATGGATTTTGTATGCTTCGCATTCAATGGCTGTTTCTGATGTAGTAGTGCGACAGTAATCAATTTTTAGATATCATCTTCGTGAATGTTGACACATCTGTGTTCTGTCTTTCAGAGAAACGTGGACCGTGAACAAGTTAAAGCTGCTATCAAAGCTCAACAAGATCAACAAATAGATAATGTTAGTATTTTGTATCATAATCATATGTTCACATTCCATCCATCCTTAATATAACTAAACCAATAACTTTAATGAGGATGGTTCATAACATTTTCGTGCAGGCACTGTTGGCTGAAGGGCGGTTTTACTCTGATCTTGAGCTGACAGAAAAAGAAATTGAACGTATGGTTATGGAAGCTTCTCGGGCTGAGTATCTAACTGGTAATAAATCAAGACAGCACATTAGCTTAAGAGAATCTTCTACTTCTAGAGCTGAACCATCGTCTTCCGGAACAAGTAAGTCATCTGGGAATCTTGTATGTATCTTTCTATCCAACCTGGGAATACATCCCAGGTGCCGCGTTATCAAGTATCTGTAACCTGATCTTATGTGTTAATGTCGACAAGTGTACTTGACAAAAAAAAGGAATAGCCCAAGTAAGATAGGTCTTGGATTTTGTTTTGTGATGGGCACATACCTTGACAGAGAGTAGACCTTGTGAGGGGGCCATTCTGTTCAGTTTTGGGTTGAGTCAGTTTGGATTGGTTATTTCCAACGCGTGTTATCAGGTGTGATTTTAGGGCGGTTTGTATTTACTGGTTGGCTCAATTCAGGTCCTTTCTATTCAGATTTTTTTCCCTTCAAATTAGTCATTTCAGACTGGGTTATTCAGTGTCTAAGTGAGAGTGGTCCGTGATCTTGTTTTATGCGTTTTGATGGATAAAACTAGTTTTTGACCATGGGAAGCAGGACCATCGGGCAGTGATAGTGAAAAAGAAAGCAGTTTGACAGACACAGCGCTGAGCAAGAGCATGCAGATGGTGCTATCAATGGGTTTCAGCTACTTGCAGGCTATCGAGGCGTACAGTATATTTGGGGATGATGTCGATTCCATGGTTTGTTACTTGTTGGAGACAAGCAGTAGCAGCAGGAGAAAGGGGAAGGCTACTGAATAATGAAAATCCTCTGTCCTTGCTAACCAAAACAATGCCCTCTTTGTTCTATATTTGGGGTTGTACAATAATAGTATCATCGGAATGTCGTCTAATGTAGCCTTATTGACGTTTATACTTTATAGTACTATGTATTATTTCTGTTAAAGTTTAATAATTGAATAAAAACTTCTGTTCTGTATACTTATCATTCAAATGAAGGGGATTAAAGCTCAATAGTTTTTTCTTATACTTGATTCAACACTCTGATCAACGTTTTAAAGTACTCGTTGACAGATCGACACAACCATGGTTCTTCAACTAGTAAAGGCATACAAATAATCTAATTATGGATGTTTGTGTTAGATGATAAATATCTTCATATTAGAGCGAAGACAAAAACATCATCTACATGTCGGCCTTTGTGTAGTTGACAGTTTCATGCACTGTGGTGCTCTGTTTTCGAGAACAGTGCAGGAAAGATACGAAGTACAACACAACTCACCTTGCATACTTCCCTTAGGAGTGGCTTACCCTTTTTCCTCGAGCAGTCGGTGTTTAGTCTATCAGATTAGTCGGAAAAATGAAACATGTAACCATGGATAATGATGTATCCTTTCTTCCATAGTCAGCAATGGTTAATAAACATTTGTTTTCTTTGCTCACAATTTTCTTCATTCCAATGTAGAAATCTGATTGAATCATTAATGGAATAGCCATACGGCAGCTACAAGGATGGTAAGTAGTTCTGAACAGAAATAAGATAAACAATACAAAGCATATGTAGGGAAGACAGAACCACTGCTTATGCAAAACGAAGATTCAAAAAGACCAAGACGATACAATGGAGAAAGACAGCCTGGAAACTTGTACAAGTCAGGCCGGGGAGTGGGGAGAGTGACGAAGACGGTGGAGGTCATCAAGCCAGCGATCCTCATGAGCCCAATCGGGAGCAAAACCAGAAACAGATACCCCACGCATGGCCTCCATAACACGTGCAACATTCTCGTTTGGCAATGGGGCGTTTCTACGGCTCTCATCTTCCTCGAAGGCTCTTCTGGCAGCCATCTCAGACTCAACTCTCCTCGCCTCCTCTTCTTCACCCTCCTCCTCATCCTCATCTTCGCTCGAATCCTCTACACAAGCAGCAGCAAGCGCAGGATGATGATGGCCGTTGGGTAGACTTACATCAACACCCTCGTTATCATCGCCATTGTAAGAACCAATAGGCTGGTAGTAGTCAGGGATTCCCTCTGAGTTTGTGTCGGAATCGCTGTCTTCACCATTTTCTGCATCAGGCCACCTGTTAGTTAATCAGGTCTAAATTCAAATGTTGAAGAATTAGAAACTGATTAGTCAAAAAAAAAAAAAATGGGGAAAGAGGGTTAGTATGATTCACTACCAATGATATCCGGGTTGGAGATAGAAGCCGCGTTCATCCTTCCTTAAATCGCCTTGAATTTGGATTTATGTTTCAGTAGAGCAAGTTTCTGGGTTTATAAGGATGAGGGCGATAAACCCAACTAGAAAAAAGAATACGAAAACAAATGAGTGAGCATGAGAGGACGGGGAGATTGGGGTAATTGCAGCATTTGAAAATATCGCCACAAGTTTTTTATTTTCCTTTCTATTACAAAACTCCTTCTGTTTAAGCCATTTCTTTACGTAATACAAAACTTCCCTCACATTTTTTGAGATACGTAGTGAATTGGACCGAAGGGCATAAGTAAGAGCTTGAAGGAGATGGTCAGTAACGGAGAATATAAAGGCAGTGGTAGAAAGAGCAGCGGAGATAGGGAGGAAATGGCAGAAAGGAGGGTTATTAGTGGTAGTAATTAGTAAATGAAGAGTATGGGTGACAGAACTTCAAAGACAGTGCTGGTTCCTTATTTAGATTTATTTTCAGCAGGAATTACTAGGTTGGCTCTCAGCTCCAGCTCCAGCTCGATCCTGCTCTAGAAGGAGTGGAGTCCTAAAGCGAACTACTCATTGCTGCTAAAGAGAAGCTCATATCTACCCGCATTTCAACAGTCCTTCCCTTAAAACCAGTTCAGATACCCTTTGTTTCGATTTCAGCTGCCATCTCGCAATACACTCTTCATCCAACCAGGTACCCTCTACCTTCCTTTCCAACATACTTTTTGGGTTACTTTAGGGAGCGCTCGGGAACTAAAATTCCATCTCAAATACTCCTTCGGTCTCAATCATTTGTTTACCTTTTATATTCTCTGCGTGAGGTATTTTAATCAAAGGCAAACAAATGGTTGGGACGACAGAGTACTAGCTAACTCGGTACTAGATTTAGAATTCGGAAGCTAGATTTGGACAATGCAAATCCCAAAATACCCACATTGAAACCCAATTCAAACCAAGTGCTCAGAAAACATGTCTATTTTTAATTGCATAACTGAATTAAACATAAGAACCCCAAAAAATTTAAGATCAAATTCATCAAACCCTAGATTCATAGGCTCTAATTACAACAGTTTAAGCATATACAATCCAGAAAACAAAGTTGAAATCAACGCTATATATAAACACCGATTAATCTTAAACTAAACCATGTAAAAAAACATATGATTATGTAAATTATCAAACCTTAGAAAATTGAAATTGAATTACCAACCAATTGCTGATGATGAACAGATTAAGTATGCGTGAGAGTGAGGATCAAAAAGTTTGACTGTTTGAGCGTAAAATTTGGAAATGTAGGGGGCACTAATTCTCGTATAAAACGGTTTTACATCAAATTAGCCCGATGACACTTCCACTACTAATCCTTATTTGGGTAAGAAGGGCGTCAAAGTAAGTTGTATACTCCATTTTCCCTACAATATTTTATAAAAGTATGGTTATCAAATTCGGTGCTATAATTGCCTAATTGGTACGTATAGAAACTAGTTTTGATTTATACTTATTTTGGGCAAGCTTTATTAGAACTGCAAACTCTTCTAAAGTTTCATCTTTTGAATTTAGAAAGATAAATCAAACATACCTAGAGTAATCGTCGACTAAAACAAAGACATACCTAAATGCGCCTCTACTTCTTACCTTCATTGGGCACATAAATCCATATGTACGAGTTCTAGTGGATCCTTGGTGCTTACTACTCTCTTAGGTTTGAATGATGATCTCACATGTTTGCAACGAGCACACGAGTCACATAGCTTTTCTTGATCAAATTTGATTGCTGGCAAACTTTCAACCAAATCCCATTTTTTGAGTTTATTCAATATGGTAGCGCTAATGTGAGCAAACCTTTTATGCCATAAGCATGGATCGTCTAGGTAGCTTTCATACATGTAAAAGAGTTGGTAGGAATTGCATTCAAATCAATCATGTACACATTTCTCTTTCGTTGGCCTTCAAGAATAACATTACTCGTTCCCTCAATTATGATACGACAAAT
>VHZZ01002861.1:93960-104482 GCA_009801015.1 Silene noctiflora | reverse complement strand
TAAATCATGTCTAGTGATATGCAGAATGTGTTGCCCCAAGCCATGTAATTCATGATAGTTACGTGTATGCGTAGGTAGTGCTTTAGTTATTCTAAGTTTACATCTACGTGTCTTAATAAGTTGTGATTGTTTCAGACCTTTATTTATTTATTCATTTATTTGTTTATATATATGATTATTCAATTATTCATTCAATTCCAATCTCAGTTTCGTAATCTTTATAGTTTTCTTATGATGTATAAAGTAATAAATAATTGTTTTATGGTGTAAAGTGAATTCTATACCCTTATATGCATACTAACATGTTCCAAGTAAAGGTAATATGTCTAAATGTGATTATGTTAAATAATGTGAACTAATTTATGAGAACAAGGATCATGTCTAATTTTCAGAATGTTACCTCTAATTGTTTCCGTTGCCATTTAAAATATATTCCACATMTGAGTACGAAAATTTTATGTAKGTTAACCTTATGAATTAGSTTTCCAATKCCTCTGAWTTCATGTTCATACGAATTRTATTTTATGAGRAATAAATATTTTAGTAGACAGTGGTCAGATTGTTACTGCACAGTTCTGTTTTCGACCAATAATTTTGTAAAATTTATCATTTAAAACTTACTTATCGTTTCTGAATAATTCCAACTATACTGTTTATAATATTCGTCTACGTTTTTAAAATGATAAGCCAAGATAAATCTTGATGTATCATTATTTAATGGTAAATTTTGCAATTTGCACCAAGTTTCTGAGTAATTGCTGTAAAATTTCTGTTTAGACCAATGCAGTTGCAAAATTCGTTATAAATAATTATTTCAAGTTTTGAATTTGATTCTTCTTCCTATGTTTAGTTAATTCTTTATATTTTGTAAAAAGTATGATAACCCATGAAATTATGAAGTGATTATTATTATCAATTTTTGGAAGTTACAGCATAATAGCACTCCAAACTATCACCAATTACCAAGAAAGGGCCTAATTCAACCCTTAACATCTTTAAGTGTAAGATAATCTTCCTTAGAAGTAGGAAGTCCGATCTATAGCTCTTAAAAATCTCTATGTGCTCGAGAATCGACTCAAAATGCGCAACCAAGTGTTATTTCCTGCAAAACAAATACGAATACACCGAAGTAGCAAATGTGGAGAATTTGACACTGAAATAGCTCCTAAGAGCATCTAATGTGCATAGAAATGTGTACAAAATGTTAAGAAAAGTGAATATAAAATGCACACATTAAGCTACTCTTTGGACTATAATTCGAGGGGCCTAATCGTCATTTAAGCCCTTAGTTAACCCTAATCTTATACTTGATATAAATAGCTTATGTAATTATATTTTAAGGAAGATGGGAGATCATTAGGATCAATATCTTAGTTTAGTTTAGAATCCTTTCTTTGTTTTTTAAGTAATTCAAGATCTACTTTGTAATTGAAGAATTCTTGGGTTTGGTTTGAGGAATTGACAACTTCTCATCACTAATCAAAGCTTTCTTCTATTGTTCTTCCATTCCTTTGTTCACTTTAAGTTGGTATAATTCCTTTCACTCTTTACTTAATAATTTACCTTGTTATTTACTTTATCACCATCATCATCGTCGTTATGTTTATGTTTGCTAAGATGTTTGACACCCTCTTTGGCATGACTATCAATATGATGTGTGAGTAGTCCTCTATCTAGGGTTAATGGAGGATTATGGGAGTAATCATGGTGTAGATCTTTGCATAATGAGTTCATATGAATGATTGATTGTTATGTTCTTCAACTTATGCACATGTTATGTTTGATGAAATGCTTGATTGACAACCTAGCAAGATTCTCTATCTCTTTAATAAAACTTGTAAGACATAAACCAACTCGAGTTTTGTTAGACCATGCATTTGTTGAATGGGTAGAATGAATTTTTCGTAGGAGTCGTAAGCTATAAACCAACTCGACTCTGAGACCTAGATCTTCCTAAGGGTTGTAAGATATAAATGAACTCTATCCTAGCATAACTTCAATCATTTAACGGATTCATCACTAAGATAGCACCATGTTTCCCCTATGAACCCATGACACTCTAGTGCCTTTAATCAATTGTTTACATCTCCACTTTTTTCATGCTTTGTTATTTCCTTCATTTACATTTTCATTATATTAGCATAGCTTTCATCTCAACCGAAATTTGTGACACCGAGACATGACTAGTTTGCAATTGATCATAATTTGACAACCCGTCCTTTGGGATAGACCTCTACTTGCTACTTGCTAGTTACTTAGAGTTATAAATATTGTTTGGTAGGCGTGACGACTAAGCCTCACACCAAAATGGTGCCGTTTCCGGAGACGGTGTATTGTTGAATTGTTTTCATTAATTGCTTGTTAGTTGTGTTTCTTTCCTTGGGGAAGCCAATTCCTCAAGGAGGTTCTAGTCGTTTTCTAGCATTTGATATTTTGCATGCCTAGGAGATTGCAAGGTAATCACCTACCTATTGATCACGAGATCGAGAGAACGTTGAGAGGCATAAGGAGAGCCTTTAGGGTATCTTCTACTTCAACAACGGAGGAACCAAACTTTGGTATCCAAGGTCTTGTAGACGTAGGGATTGCGCAAGTGGAAAGAATTGAGTTCACTAATCCTTTTGCAAGACAAGGAGAAGCCAACCCAATAGTAATTCCGCCAATCATGCCTAAATTTTCATCTCATTCCGTACAAACCGAGAAGAACCTACCAAATGGTACTCCGACACCCGCTCACTTAACCGGAAATTTCATAGCAAAGTTCGCCTTCATTTAACTCGTTGAGAGAAGCCAATTAAGAGGGATTCCTAGTAAGAATCCACATCTTCACATGGAAACCTTTTATGATTATTGTGATGTTATTTCTTAAACGGGGGTAGCACAAGATCAAATTCGATGGGTGTTGTTTCCTTTTTCCTTAATCGGTACCGCCAAGCAATGGTTGAAAAGCCTAGACAAAACTACTCTTGGTATCGATTCTTGGAAAAAGTTAGCACTCGCTTTCTACAAAAAGTTTTATCCACCTGAGAAAACCAACATGCTTAGAGCTCAAATCACCGGATTCAATCAAAGAGACGATGAGTCTCTCTCTGAGGCTTGGAAAAATTCAAAGCAACATGTCGCTCTTTCCCTCATCATGGGTTGATCGAGTGGTTCTTAGTCCAACAATTTTGGAATGGATTGTTTGAAGATTCAAGGAATGTCCTCAATATGGGGTCAAATGGAAGATTCAACAAAGTTGATGACAACCAAACTTGGGAAAAATAGAAGAAATGAAAGATTCACCGAAGTTGATGACAACCACTAGAGGAGGAAAGCATAATGTCGATTCCATCACTCAACTAGGTGCCGATTTGAGTGCACAAATGTGTTCTCACATCGACACAATGAACTTGAATTTTGACAAGGCTATGGCCAAGATAGGTGAAGCATCTAAGAAACCAACATCCCAACATGTCAATGCTATGACGGTAGTGCCTTCTATTCCCGATGGTGTTTGTGAAAGTTGTGGAACTTTGGGACACACTCAACTTGAGTGTAGGGGAATCACCGAGCAAGTGAATGCATTTCAACCCTACAAAAGCGTCACTCCCTACTCAAACTTTTACAACTAAAATACCAAATTTTACCCCAATCTTTCATACAAAAGCCAAAATGTTCAAAACTCAACGCCATACACACCACCTCCAATGAGAAACCCACTCAAAGACCTTTCTACAATCAAGGGTTTCAAAACCAAACTTCCTACAACCAATCCAATGATCAAGCTTTTGATGTTCAAAAAGCGGTTTTGCAAATGCAAAAGAATCAACAATATTTTTTTGCTCAAATGCAAAAGGATAGTCAAGCCAAGGACATCACCATCAACAACATCCTTGCTCATAACAAGATGATGGAGACTCAATTGTCTCAATTGGCATCTTCAAGCTCTCAAAGTTAAAAGGGGAAATTACCACGTCAAGGTAATCCCCCTACTAGAAATGAAAGCATCAATGCCATTCACTTGAGGAGTGGTACACACTATAAGGGACCTAAGGGGCCAATTGACGAGGAAAATGTTGAGTGGAAGGCTAAGACAAAGGGAGGAATCCAAAATGGAAGTTTGAGAGATGAGAATGAGTTAAACTCACCAAGAAGGAACATCAAAGTAGTGGAACCCACTACAAATGATTCATTGAAAAAAGAAACGAAGAAAAAGGTGAAGAAGTTGAAAGGGAGCCTATTGTGATTAAGCTACCCTTTCCAAGCCGTCAAGCTAAACCCAAGGTTGATGAACAACTTAAGAAGTTCATGGAAATCGTGGAGAACTTGGAAGTTTCGATCCCATTCACGAAACTCATCACCCATGTCCCGGCCTATGCGAAATACATAAAGGACATTCTTACCAAAAAGAGGTCCATTAAGAGGTAGGAGACTATTGTTTTCACCGACACTAGTAGTGCTATCATTCAAGGAAATTCACCACCTAAGCTTAAAGATCCGGGAAGTTTCCCTATCCCATGTACTATTGGAGACACTACCATCGACAAAGCACTATGTGACCTTGGCGCTAGTATTAGTATCATGCCATATTCGATATGTGAAAAGCTCGGTGTGGGAGAATTGAAGTCTAATTCTATGACGTTTCAAATAGAGGATCGCACTATAAAGGAACCTCTAGGAGTATGGGAGGATGTGCCGGTAAGAGTGGGCAACTTCTTCATACCGGTAGACTTTGTCATATTTGATATGGAAGAAGACTCCAATATACCCATCATCTTGGGGAGACCATTCCTTTATACCGCCGGAGCGGTAATTGATGTCAAGAATTGTATGCTTACCCTTGAAGTAGGTGATGAGAAAATAACTTTCAACCTTGACAAAACAATGAAAGCACCTCATTTGAATGAACCATGCTTCATGATCGACCATTACGATCGGAAAGGAGAAAAGAAGAAGTCGGAGTCCTTCACTTCAAAAGCCACCAAGGATGAAAGTCCAACAAACGAGAAATGAAGACCTTGCCCGATTGGAAAAAGGAGGTCGATGACATAGAAATAACTCTATTTGGAGAGCTATGAGTTTTTACAAACAACAACAACACAAATAAGAGCTTGCAAAGATCATCTTCAAAGACAATTACCAAAGGAGGCCTTGAAGGCCAAGAGAATGGACAGACTATGCCTACCTATAGTCTTTCCAAAGTAGGGGAAGAAGTAGCGGAATTTAACGGCTTATGGGATGACGAGTTCGAAGGGTTAGTCAATCCCTATGTCGCAAATGATCTATTCGTAAGTCAAGACCAAGTAACCCCTTGTCATTACGATTTTGGCAATGGGGGCTATGAGAACGGAAGATATGACATGAAGAGGTCAACGCAAGACTTCTACCTTGATTTTGAGCAAACTTTCGGTTACTCGTATGAGGTGTTGAGAAACATCAACAACATCCTCAACATGCCCCCTTGAAAGCTTTAATGAAGGAGAGTTTGGTGGAGTACTCCCTTAAACCAACATTTTTACATATACTAACTCTTTAACTTGCATTTATTTCAATCTAATTCTTTCAAGTTTTTTCAATGCATTTGTTTGCTTTGTTACAAAGATTTTTTATAAGAGTGCAAATGAGGGAGGTCACTAATTGTATTTTGAAGTGTGTATATTGACCAAACCAAGTGTGGGGAAGCGTATGCCTAGTCTACTCAAGACTAAAGATCGCTCCCCAATGCTAGGAAGTTCGACAAAGGAAGCATAAAGACGAGTCCCCACGAGTTGGCTTCAACTCGTGGGAGTTGGAGCAATAGGAGCAAAATATTTAGCTTGGAAGCTGCTAGCCAACTTGTGTGAGTTCTGCATGACTCGTGCGAGTCCTGCAGAGCTCGTGTGAGTTCCCCTTGAGATAAAACTGCACTGCTAAAGGACTCATGCGAGTCCATGAAAGCTCGTGCGAGTTTCCCTGATTTTGCCCGACTCCAAGCCCCTCTTTATACTTCCTTCCTTCTTTCCTTATTCATTCTTACAAACACAACTTCAACACAAAACACAATTTTTACAAAAACCCAACTTCAAAATCTTTAATTAGTCATCCAAATTCATCAAGTTTCATCACAATCTTGTTCCTAAACCAATCAAAAACCTCCTTTACCAACATTCCACCCTTTTAAACATAAAAAACACCCAAATTCAATCAACAATTTCTAGAGTTTAAAGAAATTGAAAAATCCCCAATTAATTGTTTTGAAATTGAATTGAGAATACGGTTGAGTTTTGAGGAAATTTGAAGACTTGTTGGTACTTGTTACAAGGAGCATTCAAGAATGGCAAGAACAAAAGGGAACACAAACACTTCAAAATCTCAAAATTTGTCCAAGAGGCAAAAGGTTCTAGCATCAAAAGCTTTGGTAATCCATGAAAGGGAAATCAATGGAGCAATAGAGGAGGCTACAACATCTACCATATCGGAAATTGAGGAACTCATTGATTTTCCRGARGTAAGCTTCCTTGATATTGCTCATAAGAATTCATTTCAATCACTTTGTAAGAAGAAGATCATTGCTACCAAATTTGTATGCCAAGATACCTTAACCAAATTAGGAGTGCTTGACCAAACCAAATCCTTCTTCTAGTCATTGGGTTTATCTAGTTTGTTCGACATGCATGAATTGAACTACCCCTCCATAGTACTAGAGTTCATTAACTCCTTCAAATTGACTATGGAGGAAAATATGAGGTATGTAGAATTCCGACTCGAGAACATCTCACGAAGAATGTCTAGGAGGGAATTTGGTAAAACTCTTGGTCTTGTTGGTCACTGGAGTTTCTCAAAGAAACCTTATAGCTTTGATGCCCGACCGATTTGGAAAGCCATTACCGGGCGAGATTTCACATTCCATAAGGAGTGTCATGCTCTCTTTGTCCATCATCCGGGTTTCCGTTATCGACACCGCTTTATTCCCAATACCCTTATTGCTCGAAAGGAGGCCAACAATTTCTCGGTACTTGACCATGTCTACCCCGAGTCACAAGTTAATGCCCATGGGAACTATAGTGCTTCATGTGATATCCTTCAACTACTACTTGAAAGGTGGAGCGATATTCGAAAGGGTAAGGACAACACGGCTTACATAGTTAATGGTGGGTTGATAACGAAAATAGCCAAACACTTCAATCCGGATTTCAATGCTGACAAAACCTACAAACCGGTTAAAGGGGGCACTCTTCTTGATATGAACACCTTGATCGGCAAATTTCATTGGATTAGTCATGATAATGGATCCTGAAAAACATTTTGGCTCACCAAAGATGCAATTAACTTTGCCTAGCAAAATGTGCCGTATCAATGTGAAGTGAGGCAATTATCTTCTTCCTATTTCCCCTCAAGAGAAATCTATCTTGAGAAATCAACAAAGAGAGCCCCAAGAAGGCTCATCCGCACTTGTTACTCCACCTTACCCCTTTGCTTATCAAGAGTTCACCTGCAATGACCCTAGCATCGTTAAAGGAAATGATTGTGCAACCCAATTTTTGAAGCATCTACATAGGGAGGCATATAAGGATCGAGTCAATACCTATTATGCCCAATATCCACCCCTCCTTCACATGGCTAGGCAAGGATTAATCAATCAAAATTGTCCTTTGCCGGATTGGGTGGACAAAAGGGTGTTCTTTCCTAATGCTTACCAAGATGAGGGGATCGAGAGTTCAAGTAGAGGGAATGGTGAAGAAGATGATGTTGAGGAGAATGGTGATGGTTCCAATAATGATGACATGGAGGATGATATAAGAGGTGATAAAAGTGGTAGCTCGAGTTCCGACGAAAGGAGTGATGACGAGAGTGCCGATGAGTAGTCGAGTGTTAAAGTAGAAGACAAGAGGAGGATGTCACACATGGATGGTGACAGCTCCCAAAGCATTACCCTTGTCCTTTTTTGTGACTCTCCTACCCCTCATTTAGCTTCTATTTTCACTCTTATCCAATTCTTGATAATTGTATCTTATAACTTAGTAGAGTGTTAAGTTAGTTTTCTATTCTCCCTTCTTTTGTCAATTACCGCTAGGAGGGTGAACTTCGGGGGCGAAGTTCCTTTTAATGGGGGTATAGTGCATTGCGCGCGTGGGTAGAATTCGTACACCTTGTCCTACGTAAAGAGTTGTGGTATTATGTTAAGTGGTATGTTATGTATGTGTGTTTTATGTTAGTGGTAGGGATGGGACAAGTTATCATAGCAATGATGTGAGTTATCGTGTCACCAAGGTAAGTGTTGCGTGATTCTTATGTATGGAACATGATAGATGAAGGTGATGCAGGGTTTGTAACCAATGGATGGTGACGATTAAGTGGAGCTATAACGGTATCGAGTGTGACCTATCCAACTAGATCATAGCGTTCGATCAGTCTTTTGTGCCGGGAAGTTGAACTTCGGGGACGAAGTTCTTTTTATGGGGGGAAGATTGTAATACCTGTCCCATTGGGGGACCTGTTGACTAACCATAAATACCTTTTACCATGTTAGACTAGTTGAGGAAGATGCAAGAAATCGACCTAGCAGGGGACACTCGATCGAGTGCGGCTGGCTCGGTCGAGTATGTTGGTACTCGACCGAGTGCGCAAGTGACAGCGTAATATAATGTTACGCGGAAGTCATAACCCGGAATCATTTCATTTCATTTCCTTTTCTCAAAACCTAAAATCAGAACACTTCTCCCTTTACCTCGTTCTTCCCTATCTTGTTGAAGCCTCTACCTAGGAAACCACCAAGGGAGTAGATGCATGCTTCGGTTCCAATCGAGTCACCCTTCTTCTTGTAAGGTAAGTCATCGTCACCATTTGTAGGTTTTGGGTTAGGGTTATGGTTGTGCGTAATCAGATCGTACCATCGTTGTATGTGTCGATAGCGATGTTCCGTGATCGTGTATGCGTTGATCAATGTTTCTTGGATTGCTGTTCAGGTAGGGTTTCCCTACTCAGTTGATTGTAGAATAGCATGATGTATTGTGAGCCATCTACGAAATAGAAATAAATAACTAAAATAGATATGAAACAATAAATTAAGGAAGTTACGGGTAGTGGGGGTGTCATGTAGTCAAGTCTCGGTCTAGAAAAGGGAAAACATATCATTAATTAGCATTCTTTCAAATAACCAATTAGCACATTAAGTAAGGTGATATGTAGATTAGGGTCTCAAATTAGCATTCTTTCAAACAACTAATTAAATTCCCAATTAATACATTAACTCATTGTGATGACAGTAACTTAACAATTATAGTGAAGTAATTAAACTAATCAAACCTCAAATTTCTCGTCGGCTTAATTAAGTACACTAATTATCACTAGTGTCACAATACTAATAACAACTAATAATCAAACCAAACACCATTTAAACAATTACCGAATTCAAGACTCTAACTTTTCTACACTAACCCCCAAACCCTAACAATTAAACTACTCTAACATGACTAAATTAACACTAACTAAATTACCCACAAACCTTAAACATGAAATAAACATAGTCACAGTAAGAAAGATTGAAACTTTGAATAAATTACCAACTAAAATTGAAATAAGCATGAGTGAAATAAATGACATAAAAAAGAAAGGATAAGAGAAATATACCAAACTTGTAAGGAAATGAACATTAAAGAATAGATCTTGAAGATTAATTATAAAAGATTCAATCTTGGATGAATTTGATAAATAAATTAATTAACCCATACAATTAAATTAAAGAGAGGGAAATAAAAGAGGAGTTTTTTTTTCCTATTTTCTAAACTATCTACTACTGTCTACTGTGTTGAGCTACGCCCAAAAGAAAAGTCCCCCGGTTTCAATTGGGGTTTTTTATTTTTAGTCAAGACAAAATAAATAAAACGACATTAGCATATGCACAAAACGCAAGCTAAAAAGGTGAATGAAAAAGAGGGGCATAAGAGTCCTTTCACTTGCTTCTTTTCTTCAAATATCAAAACTAAATCACAGCTCCAAATTAATTGCAAAGCACAACAAATATTTGATAAGACCCGATGAACCATTCGGCTATCTTCGAGTTTCCCCGGACTGACTTGTACACGCCGGACTTCATCAAGATTTATCATTCGTGGCAGAGCTCATGGTGATGCTCGATGGTGGAGTAGTGAAGCGGTGTTGATGCTTGTTTTATGGTGAGACGGACTTGGGGCTACTAATGCTGCGAATTTCGAGGTGAATCACGGTGAAAGGAGGTCGGGTTTTGATTGAAGATGGAGGTTGAGTGTAGGTTGATGGTGCTGGACTCGGGGTTGCTCGGAGTTGCAGGGCCGACGTGAGGAACACGGGGCATGTTCAGTTCAATTGAGTTGGCAGTGGAGTTGATGTTGATGCTAGCTGTGTTTGCTCGGCAAAGGAGCAACTCATGGCGAATTTGGTGCCGTCACTGTTGCTGCTGCTCGTGGTGGTTTTGAGCTGGTATGTTAGTGCATAATGGCTGACGATGAGGTGGTGACTGGTGAGATGGTGATGCTAAAGAGGGAAGCAGGGAGTGTGAATGATGGAGTGGGTTATGTGTTTG
>VHZZ01002860.1:77879-98123 GCA_009801015.1 Silene noctiflora | reverse complement strand
CACCACACCAACTCCACCAACTCCACCTCCACTCCATATCACTGACTACACACCCAAGGTGTGTAGCCCTACCAGTGGGGGACCGCAGCCGTTCCTACCTAAGCCCCGCTCATCATATCCGAGCGAAAACCCAAGTTCATTAATGTGCACATCCTCTCCCGTGGGTTCCACGGAGGGCGAATCAAGGGCGTGAAGCCACTTCCGCAAGTGACTCCACTCAGCCGAGGACGCACCTCGCAACACACCAGTACCACACCACCGCCAATCACAACATACAATTAACACAGTATACACAACATAATAATCATACAAAATGCCAAACACAATCGGCAACCGAGTAGGGAAACCCTACCTGTAAGGCAATCACCACAATCAACAGCTCAGAGACRCTCTTCTACGAATCCACCTCCTATACCATTACACAACATACACAATTACAAATCACTCTAAAAAACACCCAAACACCCCACAATACGCAATTAGGGTTTAATCATTTTTAACCAAAAGACATGAACTCAGTATGTAAAACTTACCCACGAGACAAGGAACAAGATGACGCAAACGACACCGGAAACCGACGACTCGAACTCCTGGATTTGCAAATAACGCGAGGAAGGAAAGGCACGATCTCCCTTTTTGGCTTTTGAAAGGTTTTTGTGAAAAATATGAATTGTGATAATGAAGAAACCGTCGRCCGTAATCATAAACTAATCTCGCGTTATTAACAAAACCCGATTAAACAAGCCCGTAATACAGACTTACTCGATCGAGTAAGTGAGCTACTCGATCGAGTGGCCCTTACTCGATCGATTCCCTTGCGTACTCGATCGAGTACCCGATAGGCAGACTCTGATTCTAAATTACACAAACTTACTCGACAAAGTAAGTCCTACTCGGTCGAGTAACCAAAAGCACAGAAAACCGTAGTATTACATAACTAATTACAAAATTTTAAAAAATTAAACTAGTTTAAATTACTCGCGTCGTAGATTCCTAAAAACTGGTGGCGAAAATATCGAAATTGAAGCGGTGGTGACAAAAATATAAAAGTTTGCAAAACGGTTTTTTTAGTGATGACTTTCGAGTTAATATTGAAATTTTTAATAAAAAAATGAAGTATATTAAGTGAAGGTTAGAATAATGAGGGGCAAATTAAGAAAGTCATTACAAATTGTAGACGATATTTAGTAATTTGTCGACGAAGTTTAGCAGGTTGTGAAATTATTTCTCCAAAAATCATATAACCTATATAGTAGATCCGCCCATGAATAAGAGTGATATGATTCATATAAATTGCTAAAGCTGGGATGAGATATACTCGCTCCATCCCGGTTATTTGTCTACTTATTTTATTTTGAGATGTTTTAATCAATTGTTTGTCTTTATATTTTAAGAATGTCAAGCAATTTGATCATTTACCCTCAATTTGGTCAACTTGTTATTTAATAATTGACCATCTCCCTGGTCTTTGTGTCAAACCAAAGCTAAACCAATAACGAGAAATAAAATACTTCTTCATAACTCAAGTAAATTTCCCGATTCGATTTGAAAATAGAGAGTAATAATATATTTTGTGATAACAATTAACAAATAAAAGAACAATTCTAATCCAATTTTAGTTATTTTTAATAATGAAAAACTTTAGCACTCCATTAATTATTTCCTAATCATTTGTTTGTTTACATTTGGATTTTTATTATCCTTTAGCGAAGCCATATGGCAATTTAGTGAGAGGAATTGGTGACATGTGTCAGCTCGAGATACTCCGTATATATTTATTCATTGACTGACCCCTCCTTCACCAGTTCACCACCACCACACTTGTATAGTGCTCACTCTTGTACTTCGCATCACTCGCATCACACTCTTGTACTTCGCATCATCTTTCATCGTCGTCTATTATTAGTTGAAGCAACTATGTGTGCGCCATTATCGTTTCAAGTAAACCTGTCAAATTAATCGGGTCGTCTTATCGTTTGCCAGCTCTAGTTATCTATCTGCCTTGTCAGGTTGATTCTTTTCCTTAACAATGAATGTATTGCTTCGATTTAATTCGCATTAATTAATGTACACCTTTCAATTTCATCGTAAAGTAATTGAGTGTAAATTTCTTATTCAATTAGGGTTTGTGTGATTTGTCGGATTCAAATTTGTTCGATATAATTGATGTTTTGGTGCTGAATGAATTGTGAAATCACAAATTGAAAGGTGTAAATTAATCTAAAATTCAGCCTTTTCTCTTCATCTCTCATCGTCTTGATTGTATTTTACTATTTGCTGTGGTGTGTAGGGTGTGTATACCCTCCGTCCCGGTCATCATTTGTTTACTTATTCCATTATTCCATTTTAGGGTGTCTAATTCAATTGTTTACATTTTTATTTTGAGAATTTTTTTATGAACAATTTGATCTCCCCATCCTCTTTTCTTGGTCTTTGTGTCAAAATCAACGGTAAACAAATGACCGGGACGAAGAGAGTAGTTTTTACTGAAATGGAAAAGCTTATTTGATTGTAGAAAATGGGTAGGGGGGTAGGGGAAAGAGTTATATTGACTGATAAGTTTAGTTTTTGCCTGCTCAATTCTGTTTCGCGAAGCTTAACAAAAATCACCGAAATTTAATTTTTTTTATCCTTAGATTCTGCTGGGTTGAGGTTTGTAAATTATGACGTGAAGCAAGGGACACACGAGCAATTCCGTTTTGTTTCAGAGAAAATGGGAATGATGAGTAGAGCGATGAGGATTTCAGGCTTGTCAATCAGATTACTTTCGCAGTCTCCGCAGCCTGTTGCATACAAACATCGCTGTTTTTCTTCTCATCTCTTTTCTCGCCAGGCATGTTTCTGTTATGTGCATTTTGTTCATACAAAACTTGTTTCCATCCCTCTCCATTGTATTATTTGATTGATTTATCTCAACGGAAATGATTTATCACTACCTCGTTGGCATAATCAATCAATCGTCATATTTTATTTGAATTTGGTATTGTACTTTTTATCTGTCATACTTTCGCAATCTACTCGTTGCAACGAATGTGCTCACCTACTAGCCCCTAGCGTTGTACTCCCTTTATTTCGACCAATAATCCCCATTTCCTTATTTTTCCATGTATCTAAATAATTGACACCCTCTGATGTCAAAATTGATTTGTGTAGATGAGTACCGAAGCAGACAATGTCATTGCAAGGCTTAAAAGCTCGGGTTTGTTACAACATCAAGCTTTAATTGGAGGAAAATGGACGGATGCGTATGATGGAAAGGTTATCGAGGTATACTTCTCTCATTCTTGTTCTGTTTATTGCTCAATGTGGAGATTGGAGGAGTTGCAATTTATGATCTTTAATATTTCAATTTAAGAAAATTGTTTGTCTGAAACTCTGGACTGATATTATCTGGACAAGCTCTAGAAGAAGCTGTTGGTGAGGGTAAACAAAGTCATTATTAGTTTGATATCACTTGTTCAAATTGGATTCATTTTCTACTCAATGCTGCTTGTCTGTTAGCTTTGTTTTGAAAATTTAAATAGCAGAAGTCTGATTGACATAGTCAGATCTCAGATGAAATCAAAATAATTTTAACGCACATGATGAAATCAAAATGGAATTGTTTTGGGCAGGCACAAACTTGGGACTAGAAATGGATGAAACACCTTATTCTATATGGTGTTTTTTTGTTCGTGTTATTGAAAAATACTGTACAACTTTCTTCTATCATTTTCATAGGGAGAATTAGTCTTTTGGGGGAAGATGTCCGTGTTTTAGTTCTTAAATCTTGGTTTTTTTATGGGTTTTAAATACTTGGAAAAAATTATGTTGCGTAAAAGAAAAAAATCCTGTTAGCTAACTGCCTGTGTCTGGCAGTGTCTTGGTGAGTAAGTGTGTTCATAAGCTCAATTTTTAGAATGCAACAATATGAGGAGTTTAAATGCTTGAAGTGTGACAGCCATGATTGTTGACTGCTGCTAGACGGTTTAAATCTATTTTCTAGTGACTGATACTTGAATTTCTGTATCCACCACAGTTTACCTGCCTGTATTAAGAAACTACTTGATGTGCTCAGGTTACTAATCCTGCCTCAGGGGATGTCATAGCAAATGTTGCATGTGTGGGTACAAAAGAGACAAATGATGCGATATCTGCAGCTTCTGACGCTTTCACTTGTACGTTACTCAATTTTGATGCTTGTTTGATTAGTTGCAAGTGTTGATTAATGAAAATCACAAGAAAACATATGCTTGATCATTTTAGTTTGTGATTAAGCTCCGAATTTGTAATATACTATGATGGTGGTATTCTGTGTAATACGTGAGTTGATTTGGTTGAAGTATCACTTGGAAAAAAATTTAATCGCTCATTTTGTTGCATATTGTGTGCTTAGTTTATCCTAATAATAAATGAATATCCAAGAATTTCTTGAAGCGTTTTGCAACAACTTTTGTTTTTCCACCTATTCATACCTAGAGGTTGCATATCGTATTTAAGGCACCATCTTTTTTTTTTTTTGTCTCGTATTGTAGGCTGGTCAGCATCCATTTTAAATGAATACCGGTGCTACTACTAAGAGAGATTGTCATTGGACTGTAGAGAATTATTCACCCCTAAGATAAGCGCATGTCTTTCTGAAGCAAGATGGTTGTCGTGTGAGCTTAACAATGAGACGTGAGACCATTACAATTTGAGACTAAGAAAAGTGGTAACCTCAAGCCATCGACATAATACACTCTACGAAATCACATCCTACATTCTTCACCACCCCCCTACTACCACCCCTAACTCACCTACCAACAGTACTTGGGAGAACCAAACTAGAATGCTAGCATATTGTCAGAAATGCTAATTTCTAGAAAGCTTAGTCCACAAGTGAGTACAATCTCTATAGTCGATAGTGGTTTTTATACATTGTCAGAATTGACTCTCAAGCTTTTTCACTTCTTATATTTATGATGTACGAGTCATTCAATGCAACCCGAGAAGCAATGCCGTTTCTCTTTGTTTCAACAATGAGTAAGGCTAGGCTGCATACATTCGAACCATTACCCGACCATAGTCGGGAGCAGTTGATGCATGAGGGTAATGTTGTTTATATTGGTATTTAGACATGCCCGATTTATACAATGACCCTAACCATCAATTTCCTTCCTTTTTCTCTCTAGCGTGGAGCAGAACAACAGCAACAGAAAGGAGCAAATGCCTACGGAAATGGTATCACTATATTATGTCATAATTTTTAACAGATTTCTAGCTTGCATGCCAACATTGCTAACAGTAACATTATGCAGATGAGAGTTTGAATGGATATATTTCTTTCCACCGATTTAGCTTCACTCAGTTTGAGCTTATATAAAGTAAACAAGGGCTTTTAGTGGCGCTGCTTGTTGCTTCAATCTGACTCAAATATTTTTGAAGAAAAAATATAATTCCTCCATTCATTTGGATTCACTACATGCTCAAATGCACGAGTTTGACGAAAGGGTCATGTGAGAAGGGCATATTTGTCAAGTGGATGGAGAGTGTAAGCAAGCAAGCGAATGAATAGTCGAACCCACATACTTTCGAGGGGGTATCATGGTCTTTTAACTGTCAAATTTACCCAAAAGAGAAACGTAGCGAATTGATTAGACGACTGTACATGGAAAATGTAGTGAATCCAAATGAATGGAAAGAGTATATGAGGGTGAAATATTAAGGTCATAGTGCTGATCACACATTAGAACCTACAGTATGACGAATAAACCTAAAAATCCCTGATTGAGTGGGACTTTTTGCAGGCCTTATAACCTGTTCCTCTCTTCGTACTATTTAGTGGTGTGGTTTAAAGCTAGCAAATTAACCATTTATAAAACCTTACTATATTCACGACCTAGGTAGAAAGTGGCAAGGGTTGAACCCAGGGGAAAGGATGGTTTTGCTAAGAAGTGATGCTAAGTAAAAAAAACTAAGGGCAATTATGGAAAAAAGGGGGGTTTTAGTTGGTATCAAGTCTAAAATAAGGTTGAACAATAGCATAACAAGATTAATTAAAACCAACACGGGTAATATGAATTTTTATAAATTATTGGAACTAGTCTTGTGTAATCCTATCGCTCCATGGATGATATCATTTTAAACTTGCAAGACATTTGTTAGTGACCAAGTACAATTAGAAACTTGTATCTTTCAATCATTAATTGTAACTTAGGGCACATCTCAGTCATTATCTTCACTCTTCTATTGTCAACGACCCCTATCTCTTATGACTAGTTTTAAGTATGTTCAGCGAACAATATCTCCTGGATAAAACATCAATAATAGTTAATTCAGCTTGACAGACTTATGCTGAGTCATGAAATAAAAAGGTGACGAGTTTTTTTCCTACATAGCATGCCTTGAACTTTCATTGTGTTGGTCAATGGTCATTTAGGAACATAAGAGCTCTATAATCTGAATGCAGTTTGAAGCCTTTTGACAGAAAAAGATATTTTGTGCTTTGGTAATTGCACTAAGCACCTTTTCGTAGGTAAAAAATTGCGTTTTGCCATCATTGAGTATCTCACTGAGAAAGACTTTGGTGTACTCTTGAAATAAAACAATTTTAATGCCCACTTCTGTATCATCCCATATTACCTCAAAAAGTTTCTCTATCTGAAACTGAAGGTAGTGGACTTAATGAGTTTGGTACTTTGGTTGTAACAACTTCAGGCTGGTACCTGCACCTTGAATCCACAAAAGTTTCTGACCACTTAAGAATTATGAAGTGTTCTCACAAACTGCTCGTCCAAATAGAAGCTTCTTCCTTTGGTGCTCTGCAGACTCTCATAGCTCATTATATTCTTCTTCCTTTGGTGGTCTGCAGACTTATTATTTACTTCCTCCGTTCTATTTAATTATTTACGTTTGCTTTATACACATACCAATGCACGTTTTCTTTTGTCCATATCTTTAGTTACATGTTACTAAAAATTATAAAAGTTTGATATTAATAAACCACTCGGTGAGACGATTTAAACAAGATCCCACATGACGATCTTTTATATTATATAATAGAAGTTGTATTGAAGATTCTCCTTACTAATGAATAGTGCCGAAAAACCAAACGTAAAGAAACAAATGGAACGAAGTATATGTTTTCTGACAGCTTCATAAATTCATATATGTCGTTTTGTGAAAGTTTGCTTCTTTTTCTAGATACTTGTAATTGCTTTATTATTTTTTTATCTCAATGGTGCATCTTAGGTATGATCTGCTGATTGCTCACAAGGAAGAGCTTGGTCAGCTTATTACTCTAGAGCAAGGAAAACCTCTAAAAGAAGCAATAGGAGAGGTAATTGTTTTGGACTTAATTTTCATTAGGGGAAATTCAATAATAGCCTGTGTAAAATCAACTACATGGTAAGGTTGTGTTCATCTGACTCCTTACCTTGTCAAAGAGAGGAGCCTTTGAGACACAGGGTGATATTGTTGGTGGACGTTTCCATAAACAGAAAAAATGCTGGTCATTTGTACTTCTACATAGTTAATGAGCAGACAAAAGTTGTCATGTTCATTACACACTTTTACATATGACACCAACTTAATTTGTCAATTGAAAATGCTAATTGAGAAGCCTTTTTCAGTTGACACCACATAGAATTAAGTTGTAGACACAATGAACAACGACTTGCGTAATCTTTTAGCGATTCTGAATTGTACACATTCTCTCACATAAGTCTCTCTAAAACACTCTTGTACTCCTTCAATAATAACGAATACAATCTTTCTGTCCGAGTTCTTTCTTTCCATCCAAGAATTCTTGCAGTTAGCTACCATTTCGTGATATTCTTCTGATTAATTCCTGAGCGTGAGTCACCTCCTAATCGGTTAGAGGAAGCACGGACACGAGAGGAACACTAAAAGCGCATGCATGCTATCTAGCCAAAAGTACCGAGTACGTTTACTCCATCAGTTACTTAGTCATAGTCCATCAGCTACTCCATCAGGTACTTTGTCATAGAGTTCCGTTTGAATATGGTGATGTATTTCTATTGAAATCTCCAATCATGACAATATTTAGCAACATGTGAAAGGACTCACATGATTTTCCTCAAAAAAAAAAAAAAGGAATCACATGATTACTCTGTGAGTTGGTTAATGACTAAGTATCATAGCTGATGGTATTGAGATGCCAAACCAGGCACATGGGTGCATGTTAGAGTCACACCAAAAAACTTCGTAAGGTTTCGCTTAATATCAATAAAGTTTCTGTTTAACTATTCCGTACATGTCAGGCATATTTTGACCATAAATATGATGTTTGTATTTGTCATGAAGCATGTGATAAAATTGTTGTTAAACAAGATGACATTTACTCATCCCTTGGTCTAGAGCTTTATCATTGTTGGCCTCTCAAAAGGCGTGAGCTGTGGAAGATGCAGTCATTCTATAAGAGGGGATATTAGTCGTCTAGCTTAACAATTCAATTGAAAAAGTGATTTAGATTCAGAAGGATGATAGTTATCCCACCTAATTTTCAGTTGAAGATGATAGAAGCAAAGAGACTTTTGGCGTGTAATTGGACAAAATACAAGTAGGACAGTGGGATATTGTTGGAATGTGTATTGTCAGATTGTTACAATCCCATATAACTTTTATAATATTTTATGAGCCGCTGATGTTTCGAGTGTTTCAATTGTTCAAGACCCGGGTAATATTAAATGGGCTAATGGTCATGTATATGACGATTGACGAGTTAGGCATTCTTTTTATTAGTCTTACTCTTACAAGTTGCAAGGCCTTGTAAGGACTTCGTTCAACTGAAAGCATCTTAGGATTCCGCTCCTTCTCCATATACAGAATTATAGAAATCATAGGCGTGTAATTTTTAGTTAACCAGGAGTCCAGAACATAACGAGGATCAAAATTCCCCAAGTAAAAAGAGAAATATTTCGGCCTTTATGTGTTAACGTACGGTTCATAGTACTTAGCACGTCTTATTTTCATCCTTGAGTAGTTTTGTTACAAAAATTTGTTACAACATTGTTTCGGAACTCTACTAGAACTCTTCATTTTACACTCCTCTTTCATCAATATTGGCACTTGTACCCTCTCCTCTAGTTTTTTTCCTTCCAAAAAATATAGATATGCATCAATCAAGTGATATTGGAATGTGCTCGGTCAGCCACTGTAGACTTGTAGAAGATGAAGCTTTGGTGATCTTTGGCAAATTTCTTCGACTTTGGAGGAATGTGGTCATGATGATTGCTACTTTTGTTTCTTGTTATGATGTGTTACTTGGGCCTCAGTAGGCATTTAATTAATAACTTATATTTTTAACCCTGCAAACCTCTGGTCCAGTTTGATTTTTTCTTTTTTAAAATTTTAATGAGAATTACAGCAGACACTGAAGATGTTTGTTACAGGTTGCATATGGGGCTGGCTTTATTGAATTCTTTTCAGAGGAAGCAAAACGTATTTATGGGGACATCATTCCAGCTCCTCTATCTGATCGCCGACTGTTTGTTCTGAAACAGGTGTCTAAATGTACTCTATATGGTTCATTATTGTGTACTCTCTGGATCGGAAATAATAATTCTACCGACTTGCCATGTCCTTGGATGTCTTTCCTTTTGTCCATGTTTTGTATGGACAAAGGATTGTTCCTAACTTAGTATAGCGCACGTGCACACACACACACACACACACACACACACACATTTCCATTTCTTAGATGTCTCTCCTTGTGTATTCTCCAGATAGGAAATGATAATTCCACTGATTTTGCTATTTCTTGGATGTTTTACCTTGTGTTCAAGTTTTGTATGGAATTGTTCCTAATTTGGTATAGCATTGAAATAGGTGTTTCAGTTCTTGATCTACAACTCAGAAAACGTGTATATAGAACCATAATAATGTGAAATAGGTGTTTTCAGCTCTTGACCTACAACTCAGAAAAAAGTCATATGAATCATGTAAAGTTAGGATGAAGAGTTAGAATGGGCAAAAATGTAAAGCTACAGAAGAATTATGTAAAGTTCAACATCTTTTCTCGTCTAAAATTTCAAATGTGTGTTTTCAGTTTTGGACCTACAATTCAGAAAAAAGTCATATGATGCAAGTTAGGATGAAGAGTTACAAGGGGATAAAATTTAAAGCTACAGAACAATTTTGTAAAGTTCAACGTCTTTTTTCGTCTAAAGTTTCAGATGTGTTCCTCGTGCAAGGTTGAGCAGCATTGAATTCAGTGTCGTTATGCCGTGTTAGAATGACTTATTTCTTGTGTACGAACTTGTGCTTATGAATATGGTGTAATTCTGTCTACACTCTACAGCCAGTTGGTGTTGTTGGGGTAATTACACCTTGGAATTTTCCATTGGCAATGATAACCCGAAAGGTACAAATCCTTCCCCCCCTTCTTTGCTGTGACATCTAAGCAATTCTGTTTGGACATACTTCGTATTTGAAATGATACATCTCCCCATGAATTTTTTTCTTCTGGTTCTTACTTTGCGTTAGGTTGGTCCTGCTCTTGCTAGTGGTTGTACTGTGGTGATAAAGCCATCTGAGCTTACCCCATTGACAGCTTTGGCAGCTGCCGAGCTCTCTATTCAGGCTGGGATACCTCCGGTAATGATTTTAATTTGCGAAATTCTATTTGACGAGCTATCACTTGGAGTCGGTTAGAAGTATATGAGACAGGCACTTGCTCAAGTGTTGGAGTCAACTATTTTATCAAGCATCCTCATATTAATTGCTTAACTGTAGTGTCCCATTGTCATACTACTCATACTTGTGTCGAACTGTGGAGCACATGTACCCGAGTAGTGAGTAACGTAGATGACAGTTCCCGAACTATAAACAAATGAGATTGGCATCTGTTCGATATATAAATTCTGTTGGTGGTTTTGACTTAAAATTGGTGATGTAGATATTTGCTTAAGCTCATAGGTTGCTGTCAACTATTGTGGTTTGTGAAATTTTCACTGAAACGTGAAACTACAATAAACGATGTATAACTAGATGTCAAACAACGTCTAGTAACAAGTTTGTTCACCTTACTATGGGTTAAATCCATCCTTTGTGGAAATGAGCCTTTGAAGAAGCACTAATCTAAAAGGCCTTCTAGTTTCAATTTATCTATCAACTGTTTTAGCATGGGTCGATGTGATGACTTGAAAACTATCTATTTGCCTGCATAGGCTTTACTGTGACTGGATTTTAGTTAACTTCTAATAAGGCAAGTGTTTAATTTGTTTACTATTTAGGGTACAGTGAATATTGTTATGGGCAATGCTTCAGAAATTGGTGACACATTATCAGCAAGCACACAGGTTTGCTACGGAACATGGCACTTTTATATAAGCTTTATGAAGTATCAGACGAGGTACAAACATGGATGACAATATGCTGTTGGTTTCGTAGGTGAGAAAGATTACCTTCACGGGTTCAACTGCTGTCGGGAAAAAGTTAATGGCTGCCGCTGCCTCTACTGTGAAGAGGGTATAGCCGTACAGCTCATATAAACTTTCTTAATAATGTAAACTTATCTCCTCATGTATCTCAGTGTTGTATTTAGGTTTCCTTGGAGCTTGGTGGAAATGCACCCTGTATAGTGTTTGATGATGCAGACTTGGATGTAGCAGTGAAAGGAGCTGTAAGAATTAAGACAGCGTTTTTTTATGTGCTTATTGTTTTATTAAATTCAAGATATCTATAGCTTCCTGAAACTATGTTTCTGGATAATTTTGCATTGTATGTCGATCTTTGATGGTTAATTGGTGATGCAATCCTAAACCTCGAAAAGAGATATGAACCTAACTCAGTTTAACATATTAGCAACCTAAGAGATAGTTTAACACGCTACCTGTCCCGGATACAACGGTGGGCATCTACATAGGTATACATACAGGCTATGTACTACCCGGGGTGAATGTGGTACTGGTGAGAATTTAGTAAACTAATTCGTGTTTTATCGAAGATGGGCCTTGTATGATTTTGTTATTGTTTCCTGTGGAATAATAAAACCAGAAAGAACAGAAGTACCTACCGTTCATTCAAAGATTTGGTTTCACAAATGAAGTCATCAACTGGTGGGAATTATTTTTCCCTATTGGCAGTCTTTTAACCTTCTCGTTTAATGTGTAAGAAAGCATTGTGGCAAATTTGTCAATGGGGGTAAATATCTGTTTTTCTTATGTCCTCTCTGTCAGAAATCGGTCAAGATATAAAAAGCATAGAAAAATGCGCCCCTTGTTTCTCTGAATGGGAATAGAAGGTTTCATGAGATGTGTTGTCAATATTATTGATTTATTGTATTATATCAACCATTAAATCAGCGTTTCTAGAGAGTCCTCCATTTTAGGGCACGTTGAGGATACGATGTACAGTCGACAAATGACATTTATAGGTTGCAGCCTGCTCATACAAATTGAACGACGTGCCATAGCTGTGCAATAGTAGTGTTATTGCTTTCTTCTGCTCTGTACAGGAAAGACGTGGTGATGGTCATATTGCCATATAGAATAGTAGATGAATTTAGTTAGACAAGCTGCCTCACTCGTGGAAATTACTAAATATCTTTTAACAAATTAGTTTGGTAGAACTTACAGTGGAAATTTATCAGAAAATTATTAGTGACGGTGCGGCTAGTTAAAGAAATTGATTTCACTATTAGGATTTTCTGAGTCAGATGTTAATTACGAACACAACGATAGAGCAGAAAATTAGAAGTGAAAACTGGATATCTTGTTTTTGTGGAAATTATTTAGAAGTTTAGTTTGGATTAGTTAATAAGGAATTATCCTGTTGGAGCTGAGTCCCAAAGTACTTGCTACTTAAGGCTGTTAGCCGTACACACTACACAGGATACTCTTTTAGTATTCATTCACAATTTGGACTTAAGGGTCAAAATGAGCTCATCGTCTATGTTGCTTACGCGTAGGTGGTGACTGGGATTAAGTTAATGCTGTAAGCCTGTAACTCTTGTGCAGGCTCACATGTCTACATTTGGAAATTGTTTTTCACCACTTAATCTCTAAAAACAAGGGGTATATTTGTCTTTTCATTATATGGTTCAAGGAACGTTAAGGGTGTGTTCAATACCATTTTAGGACGGAATGGGAGGGAAGCAGATGGGAAATAACACAGGGGAGTTTCCCTCCTAATCTTTTCTATGTTGGGAGGGATTATAATTTGACTTGATGAGGGTAAATGGATGCCTCTGTTTCCTCTTCCTCTGCCTTTCTTACTACCCTATTTTCTAGCCCTGCCTCCCTCCCTTTTGTCCATCCAAAGAAGCCTTAGATTATGGAATCACTTCTCATTTATTATCTTCAGCTGTCATATTATAGTTGAAACTTGAAAATGGTTATTTAAATAAACTGGTAAAGGATATATGCTGTTTTCTCCGATTTTTAATATCAAAACTGCAAGGCTCAGCTGGAATTTTGTCAAAGATTTCCCACTCAATTTTTAAGATTTCTGTAAAAGGGTCTCTCTTTTCGAATCTCCTGTATTATCTTTTTCTTGCTTTCTGAAAATCCAGCTTCTCTTAGTCCTTGTGACAGCTCGTTCTTTCCTGGATCATGCATCTTTTCAGATTCCTTCAAATATGAAGAGATACCGCAGTGTTGTCATTTAGGTTTGCGTTTATGATATAGTTCAGACATCTCTTGTTTGAGCTTATTTTACTAAAAAAAAGACGTATAGAATAATTTATCTGATGTAGCTGTGTGAGTTAAAATACCACCTTTTTGTGGGAAACCTTCACGGTTTCCTAGAAAGCATTCGGGTTTTTCTACATGGTACACCTATGTTTTTTCAAAGTCTACGTTATACAATACACACTCTGCGTTAAAGGTTAAAGTGACCCTAAGTTCGTTATCCGCCGATTAGGTCCGTTAAATTTAACCCTTGTTGTGAACACTGTTAAGACCACCTATCTCCTTCATCAACCCATCACCTGTAGCCAAAACACCATCATTAAAACCACCTCTAAAAGGCGCCCACCCCACCGTTCAATCACCGCAAGCTACTCCAAGCCACCGGACATGACCACCTCGAACTCAATTTAGTGATTTAGTCTATTGATTATGGTGGTGTTTGGATGGGAAAAGCTTGAAGGTTGTGTAAATATTAATGGTGATTTGAATGAATGAAATAGGTGGTATTTAATGGAGTTGATGGTATGTGGTGATTAGGATGTTGTGATGGATAAAGCTTTAAGGTGGGTTTAACGGTTGAAAGAGATGGCGTGTAATGGCAGTGATGGTGGGAGATTAGATTTAACCTCTGATGCTCGGACTTGTCATTCTGCCTTGATGTACTTGTGTTGACACAACTCAACCAGGGATTGGTGAAAATGGACTTGACACTTGCTCAGGTGAAGCGTGGTTGAATGGTAGCAGCCAAGGCGCTCCTGGTGGTGGTACTCTAATATCAACAGCAGATAGTGGCGGTACTCTATTGTTAGCGGTGGACAGGAGTGGTACTATAGGGTTGCTTCTTAACAATCAAAAGTATCTTGCTGGATTGTAATGTCAGATTTAGACGGTGAGGAAGGAAGACGACATCGATACTTGGGTACATTAAAACGAAGGCAATAGAAGGGGATTATAACAGGGGGTTGTTAGGGTTTTATAATTAAGGGTATACTAGTCTTTTTGCTCTTCGAAAGAGAACAATACTATACCACGTATCTCAGATTGTAACATGTCTGTCAAATTTCCGTCAACCACTTGAGTCTTGCCCGACTTTAAACAGGAGCCACTAAGAACATTAAACATGTACTCCTACGCAAGTTCCTATGCGTTATAGTTACACCCTTAAGCTCATATGATTCACTTTGATAATAATATCTAATTAGTTATAGTTCTATACTTGTGAGTATCCTGTATGAGATCCCAAAAACAATTTAATTGTAGGTTAGTTTATATGTTCCCTAAAAAATCTTGTTTCTATCAAAATCATGTAAGAAAACACAGGCACTTGTTGGAAGCTTCTTTTTGTCTACGGCTCTATGCTGTATGTTACTTGCTGTATTGATCAAAGTTTGGTCTATGCAATGGATATTCTAGAATTTTTCCTTCTTTTTTGTCACTAACTCACAATTACACAGTGGCTTCTATTTATTGCTGAAAAAAGATTTACAGACAAAAACATACTTTTGCAGCTTGGATCAAAGTTCCGTAACAGTGGGCAAACATGTGTATGTTCAAATCGGATTCTTGTTCAAGAAGGTATATGTTGATTCTAAACAGACTATTGGAACACGTGCGAGAAAATTTCTAGTCTTTGTCTTGTGATTGATAACAACCATTATAACTTGCAGGTATTTATGAAAAATTTGCAAATGCATTTTCAAATGCTGTCCAGGAATTAGAAGTTGGAAATGGCTTTGGTGATGGTGTTGTCCAGGTGATAATGGTCATCTGATTTTGTAGTTAAACTAATTAACTATATGGTGTTTTATTCTTGTAATTTGCAGCAAGTGTGTCCGGTTCTATCTATAACTATTAAGTTACCCTAGATGCAAAATGTATCGGTAGGTTTAGGCGTTTAGCTCCTGTAGGACTTTGAGCAGAGGGGTTGATGATGACCCTGAGGCTCATGCTAAAATGACTGCGAGTGTGGCAAAGGTTACCCTTTAGGCCTATTTTCTACGTTGAAATGTTGATAAGCCATGGGTGATGGGCCTGTTAAAACATCTCTCCTACTTGTAATTTCTGCCTTATAAAAGGAGTCTGGTAATTAACGGTACTTTTTAGATTATAACTTCATATTACCATTTATTATAGCTGTTAGATGTATATTATCTCGCATAGCATTTAAATGGTGCCTTTGTGTTGGCACAAAATTATCAATGATAACAATTTTAACGTTTGTTGCAACATTTACAGTTACTTTTTAGCTATTGCAATGATTTCCACATAAGCATTATGTAAAAAATGTCTTGATGCAGGGCCCACTTATTAATGAAGCTGCAGTTCAGAAGGTAAGTTTGGATTCAAACTTCTTTTGATTTTATTGATTCTACTGAACCGGTTGAGAAGGTACTCATTATTTAACTTATGTAATGCTGTGGAACAGGTCGAAAAATTTGTTGAAGATGCCATTTCAAAGGTAACTCATTGTTCATTTTGTTGAATGATAATCATGGTTTGTGCTTGCGTTTCTTCCCCGTAGATTGTGATGTCTGAACACACACAAAAAAAAAGAGACCATCACTGATAGCATTTGATGCACATGCATTTGCTCCTTCCAGGCTTCCATTGACCCTTCATAGCTAGTATTTGCTCACTCCTTGAACTTTTCCTGATACCCTCTCTTTCATTCTTAAGGGAGCAAAGGTGCTGCTTGGCGGTAGTAGACATCGTCTTGGGATGACATTTTTTGAGCCCACAGTCATGACTGGTGTCAACAGTGAGATGCTATTGTCAAGGTATCTTAATAATATGTCTATTTGTCTGGTCTTTATATAGGGTAATATCCCAGTTTGGTGCATTGGTTACTCCATATCATCGTCAAATTAACTCTTCCAAGTGTGAGACATTTTTAAAAAGGTGCCTTGGGGTTCTGCTGTTGCTAATGTTTTAGGAAAGATGGAGTTCCTTTGGGATTGTGAAGTGGGCACTCTCTCATTTGGAGATGGTCAAGCCCATTTCGAATTCTAACTATTAAACATAATAACTTATTGACCGTAAGATGATGGCTTGAGTTAAATATTGAAAATTGACTACGACCTCTGAAAAAAGGAATTTTCATTGTTCAGAAATTGAAGAGAAGGAACATTGTATTTGTAGAATATCATACCTAAATCATTGTAGACAATGAAACAACACTAATGTCGAGACTTCTGAATCAACTTTCAGGAAGAGTCCAGCACTCCAGCATGCATAACGTATAGTCTAGAATGAAAATAAATAGCAGATGCATAAAACTAAAAATTAGAGGGGCCGACATCTATGTATGTACCTCAATATCTAGATCAAAAAATTTGTCAATGAAAAATAGTCCAATTTGTTTGAAGTGGTTCTACGCCTTCATTTTAATTTCTGAGGGAGCTTATGAACTAGGATTATAATGTATGTACTTGAATAAAGTTGACTCTTGCAACCCTGCCATTTATTAACTCAATCTGATTAAATCAACCTATGGTCCAACTCGCTCAATTGTTCAAATACCTATCTAAGCTAGTTAGTGAAAAGAAAAGCACATTCCTGTAAACTTAATGGTTTGAATTAAGCATAATTATTACTCTAGTTATCTATACATTGTCATCCATAGTCCAACCCCACTAAAACATGAAATCATTTGTCTTCAAAGATCCATGACCCGAGCGAAATACCGCATTTAGAAGCTCATTTACTTTCGTCTGTTTGCTGGATTTAATAGTTTGATAAATTGCAGATTCAACTCCGTGCTTCCCCATATGCTTTCAAACTCATGGTATTAAGATAGTAAACCATTTGATGAAACAATTGCCCATCATAATTTTCTTCGTTTAGGATTTTTATCTCTCTTAAGTTGGCTTCTTCTCTTTTACCATGATGTCCCCTCTTTTCTGCAAAATGCAATCAACACCATAAGCGCAGGCCGTCACTTGTTAAATGTGAGACTGTGCTTTGATTCTAATTTGCAGGGATGAAATTTTTGGTCCAGTTGCTCCTCTTCTGCCTTTCAAAACAGAGGAAGAAGCTATCCAGATGGCCAATAACACCAATGCAGGTGAGCTTTTCATTTTGTGACAAGTTTACATTGTCGTCACTTAGGTGGATGTGCTGGTGGGGACTTAATGTTCCTGTATGTAATAAACAACGTTCTTGGCTGCATTCCTAACTATATTTCGCATCAAATTGCAGGACTTAATCTTAGTTCCTAACTATATTTCACATCAATTGCAGGATTAGCTGCATATATATTCACAACAAATATTCAGCGTTCTTGGCGCGTCACTGAGGCTCTTGAATATGGTATCGTTGGGGTTAACGAAGGATTAGTGTCCACAGAGGTTTGTATACAATTCTTGACCTTAGCACACTTCGCGAGTATTTTCTTAATATACAATTCTATGCCAAACAGGTGGCTCCATTTGGAGGATTGAAAGAATCTGGTATTGGACGAGAGGGTTCAAAGTATGGTATGGATGAATACCTCGAAGTAAGTAATATGCTCCTCTCCATGTTTACGGCATTATTAAAACAATGTCATAAAGGAATACTGTACTTTATGCCTTTAAGGAACATCTATGTGGAACAACTTTGTTGTTTCTAGAACCAGAATCTTGCAGCTTTTATTGGTGATTACTCAAAATTTTACTTACAAAATCAAGCCAAGTAAATGAAAAAAATATTAACATGTTAAAGATTCTACACCTTTGAACACTATTGCATGAGAACTTTAGCCGCCTAGGTAATTTGAAATGCATATATATGAGAATGTCAGCCTTCTACATATCTCTAGACAGGAACATATTGTGTGTTGATTACATGACGTTGGAGCTAGATCCACTTCAATAATTCAGTGTCGTGTAATTTATTTTGGATTGAGTGCTCACTTTCAAAGTCCATTTTTGAGATCAACTTCCAATAGAGAGGGAGGGATGGATGGAGTTCGTTGTCGTTGGTGGCTCAGATTCTCAGAAGTAAGAAAACTCCTTGGGTTTGGATTTGGTTTGTGCCTATCGTTACTTTATTGGCCAAGTAATATGAGTGGTTTTATACTTTTATAATTTGCCCATTTTTCTCAAACAGAAGTTCCAAAAAAAATTTCCCTTGATCTTTTCTGCGTTTATCTGGTTTTTCTTGCTGCATGAAGTTTTCAATTTTCTTGCCGGATGAAGCTCTCCATTAGAATGCGTTGAGATGTTTATGAAATTGGATTTCGAATTGAAATAAAACATTTTAATTTCTACAATTGGAATGATGGAAATGAATCAATTATGTGTTGTCAAATACTACCCTAAAAAAAAGGATAAATAGCTAGGGTTTGATGCTATGATGTAGTTCCAAGATTTTTCTTAGCTTTGACGCTGCTGGAAGTCTTCGTGTCATGTCTGAAATTGCAGCCCTAAAGTGTTTGCTCGACAAATATTTAATCTTCTTGTTGTACTGCTACTGCGATTCTTATTATTATGTCTCCTGGTGCAGATGAAATATGTATGCTTCGGAAATATGAACAGCTAGATCATTTCAATGGTCGGCTCTCAAAACAAACTTCTTCCACAATGTTGGCTTCACTTATATCTGCTCCAAGAGTTGTGGCTGGCGTTTATTTACCGTGAATTTCAGTTTGTTTGATTGCCTAGAGATGTCTTAGATTTAAAATTTAAATGTGCCATGGAAGGATCCAGTTCGTAGCACATTAGATTCAGCTGAATCACAGAACTATTGCTGAGTTTTTCTCGTTTCTTTATCTTCCGTTTGTAATCTGTTATGGTAGAATTGTGGAAAACCTTTTGGCTTAATAGAGATAGACCGCGGTCATCCAATTAAGTTTTGCATCAGGTCCAATCAGATCGGTGTCAGTTCGATTACCCACCTTAATTGGTTTTCTGCCTTTTGGGATCATGTGCTAATTAGGTCGGGTCAATATCAAATCACTTGAGTTTCACATCACGACTCAATTTAATAATTAGCTAATTATATTCGTTATAAAAAAAATGAATGGTAAGCTAATTATTATATTAGCTTACCATTCATTTTTTTTATAACGAATATAATAATTTAAAGTATCATTACTAAATAAAGAATTAATGTGGAAACTTAAGAAATTGATTGTTTTTATTTAAAGTAAGTATTAATTTGGTTCAATTATAATCGGTTTAGGTACCTTAAGGGTATTTTATATTTAGAATTCGGTTTACACAAATTTGTTTGATGGAGGTATACAGGTTACTCATTTTGGGGCTTTGATCGGATTCATACATTTTCTTTCTGAACATAATATCACCCATGAATTCACGACTAACACAACCTTCTTTGTACCCATCCTCGTCCCATCATGCGACCTAAGTCTTGTGCCTTCTTTGTACCCATTCTCGTCCCATCACGCGAGCTAAGTCTTATGCTGTTCTAACTGGAGTAACTGGAGTGCTATAAAGTTTTGGATTTAGAATAACTTTTTTTTTTTTTTTTTGTCAGAAAGTAAAGACTGCAGTGTTCATGCTATAGACTTAGCTATATCATGTGCAATCCTATTTAGATACCTAGGACAATGACTAAGAGAAAAACAATGACATAAAGATGTAAGAGAAGTAATATAATGTAAAGTTGAAGCAGCTTCCTGATTGAAGGAACC
>VHZZ01002860.1:32624-61936 GCA_009801015.1 Silene noctiflora | reverse complement strand
ACCCCCTTCTGTACACTCTGCACCTGGATTGGCTCAACTCTGCAGTCTCGCTTTCCTCAAGGTGCCTAGCTTAGAGGAGGATTATGGACAAGAGGCAGCTGAGTATTTCAGTGAGCTCACTCTTAGCAGTTCTCCAGAATTTAACGCCGTGATAGAGGAAAGAGATACTTCGGGTGGGAAAGCAAAAGGTCAAGGAACTGGGACAGTTCTCCTTGTGTCTTTGGTCAATGAGGGAACAAGCTCTAACATTAGTGCCGCCATGTTAAAGGTAATGACTTTGCTTCCGTGTTAGTGGTTTATAATTTTTCATGAACTTGTTTTGCAGTCGAACTAATCAAAATCAAAGTAAATTTTAAGTGCTGAACCTGCATATAATAAGCCTGTGTTTTTAAAACGACTATAAAATTGTGATGGACCTGTGTTTCAGGCTGGACTTGCTAGATTAGAAAAACGGAGAAGGTGGGACACCAAGGAAAGGAAGGCTGCCTTCGATGAGCTGGAAGAATTCCAGCAAGAAGCTAAAACCAGCCGCAGTGGAATGTGGCAATACGGTGATATTCAGTCGGATGACGAGGATTCTGCCCCCGCTACGAGGAAACCGGCTGGCAAACGTTGAATAGTACCTGATGCTCCAAGAGAATCAGAGATAGAAAAGAGAGTGCAGGCTAAATTTACACCAACTTTTTTATTTCCCAATTTTTCAACTTTATTTTATTTTTTTTGTTTTCTTACAAATATACCCCAGTTATAGGACGCAATTTTGTTTTTAATTATTTTTTTGGTCAGATTTCTCATAGAACCACTGCAATAATATGCAAGAGTTTTTTTTTTTTTTTTTTTTTTCAAAAAAAAATTTTGGAAGCTACGTGACATTTTACGAAATAGTGATGTTAAATTTGATAGTACCCGTATATATCATTCACGCAGTCACGCTCACTTCTTACTGTACGTTCCTGAATTGTTGCGAGTTTTGATCGAGGCTTATATTACTCTGAAAGAAACGCACATATCACAAAGACGAAATTTACAAGATTACACCTAAAGCCACATTCTAAATATCTCTGCGCGACGTAATTAACGCAATTTCCGTCCCATGCCTTATGACCTCAATATCGTATTTAGAGATTATAATAACAATTACCGTACTCGCAAATTTTTATTTCAGATGAACTATTTTCGTCTGAAATTAAGATGAAATAAATGCAAATAGTTACTTTTTATTAAAGAAAAATATTTGACATTTTCTAGTCTTAAAGATAAAATCGTTTTATTGGAGATTTCATCGGAATGAAGGCAATTTTATGACTAATTAAAGTGGAGAGAGTACTACAAAATCAAGTGTGATTCAAGATTTTAAGATTGTGTGCATATTATTTAAAGGATACCGTGAAGTGTGAATGGCATATGACTTATTGAAATGTCCCAAAATACAAGGGAATTCTACAAACTTTGGTCTTTACGTACAACAAATCCGCATAAAGCAAACCCAACATTGGAAACAAACCAATTATTCTGTCCTTTAATTTATTCCTCCTCTTCTTCTTTTATCTTCACTTTCTATGGATTATGATATCACCATATCATATTAATCAAGAATTTAGATATACGAAATATATTTTTCATATTATCCATATATGTAAGAGCGATTCTCAAGTCATTTTCTCATACGCATCGAGATCCATCTCTCAAATTATACGAGTACAATGTTACTGATCACTATGTTGTTAAAATGGAAAATAAGATAACGTCATTCTCTCACAGAAACAACACCTGGATAAAAGGAAATTGAACAAAAAATCGTACATGAATTATGAGTAATCTACTAATGATAATCGCAGATTTGAACAAAAAATCAAAAATTAAGTAACCAAGCAAATTTAAAATCGTATATTTAATCTTCCTTATATTCCATTTTAAAATCAAAAATTAAATAACCAAGCATTAAACTTACATCACTCTTGCTACCTTAATATGGAGTAAAAGATTTATCTTCTAATCCAAAAATATACTCCCTACATGGCTACATTCCATCATTTGTTTATCTTTGCTTAATTTCACAAAAGAAGCCAGATCAACACATGACTGAAACGGAGAGAGTAACTAATAAAATTGAAAGCGAAAAAAAGAAGCTTTCATAAATACCAACTCTTAATTAACCCAACACCACACCAAATTTAATTACCCTACATAAAAAAAACATTACTCTCTTTATCTCGGTTATTTATTTACCTTTTATATTCTTCGTGTGAAGTATCTAATGAAAGGTAAACAAATGATTGGAACGGTACCGAGGTGTATGCATTAGACTTGTAAAAGTTGGTGATGCCTCTCCAATGAAAACTGCTTCTCAAGCTGAATCTCTCTTTTAAATCTTTGTATGAACAAATCGGCCGCCTGGTCGATATCCTCCTCCTCCTCGTCCTCCATAACTTGAATAACATCTTCAGCACCAATATCCTCCTCATCCTCGTCCTCGTACTCGTACTGGTAATTTGGTTCACAAACAGCATCATAGTGCATCAACAACCCATCATGGGGTTCATGGCATTCTTGTAAGACGACACCGTCATCGGGTGTCGTCTTACGGAGATGCTGTGAAGGAGGATGGGAAACAAGGGCATGAAGAGAATGAGTTAAGGTAGTTTTATCAATATTTTTATGTAATAAAAAGAAGATCATAATACGTATTCTTAGCTCATTTGTTTTGTCAGAAAATGCTGTAATTATTTTCTTCAATAAACTTGGTGTTTTCACCTTCATTTTTTTTTTTTTTTTTTTTTTACTAATTAGGATTTGTTATTTGTAAAATGTTATGTGCATGCATGTAACCCTAATAATAATAATTAAGATGGTTTTATATGATTTGTTTACGTTTGAATTTGTGTTAAGAGGGAGAAATAATAAAGCTTAGGGTAAAATGAGTGGATGATATAGATGTATATATAATTATATATATAGTTGAAAGTGGAGAAGGGTCACGCCGTTATGGATGGTGTTCCAAATGAATTATTTCGAAAGTTGAATGGGATTGGAATTTTATTATTAAAGTTGTATGTTTGTTGATTACGTAATTGCCCATAACACATCCAAATTATTATAATATTTTGTTAATAAATATAAAAAATGTCGGTAGGGCGCCCTCTAATAATAGTTAAAATTTTAAAGGGATTCAATTTAATATCACCAAAACAATCTTTTGGGGTTATTTTTGTCATCGGGTTATGCTTTCTAATTCTGAGCTTCGAATTAACATAAACGACATCCGTTTATCTAAAAAAGAAGTTAATTTTTTTTAAATTGCATTTTCTTAATTATGCGTTTATGTCACTTGAAAGGCCCCGTTGTTCTTTTAGGTTGAATGAACGGAACTGAATTGAGGTGAAATGATGAGCTGGACTGAATTGAATTGACCTGAAGTAAGTCGAATAGAGTTAAGCTGAACTGAGATGAATGAGAATCGAAATTAAGTAAAAAAAAAACTCTTATTTGTAAATTAACATTACTCATGACGTAAACATATTCAATTATACATTATTATATTAACATGAGCACTTTAAGAAAAAAAGCATGATGTTACATGATGATGAAAAATGAAAAAGGTAACTCAAAATAATTAGCTTGAATAGGAAGCCGTCTAGTTTATACTCCAACCAAAGGTTAAAGGCTAAGCAACCAAGTCGAGATTTTTTGCAACTTGAAATTGATGTATCATACTATCGGCAAAGCGTCTTGCTTGTAACGGGTACTCTTTTTTAGAAGCTGAAAACGAATAGTGTCCCTCTCACAATAAGGCAAGTGAAAGGGCAAGTGGTGGCGAAATGGAGCACCCCATAAATAATGTCACTTGCGTATTGTGACAGGGGAACTATCCGTTTTCAGGTTGTGACGGATAGTGTCCGTCATCAATGAGAATTTGTGACTATCATGAGTGTGACACGTGGCACAAGATCTGAGAGTTTAGGGTTTTAGATTGTAGATAAATGGAGGGCTAGGATTGAAGATTAAAGTCTATAGTAATTGATAATTGAAGTATGTAGTTTTAGGGAGTGGGACTATAATAAATTAATAATGGAGTCCCATGGTTTAAGGGTGCAAATTGAAGGACTCTGTCTTTGATTGTCCCAAACCATTGAGGTTTGTGTTAGACTTGGAAGACTTAGTTGGGAAGCTTTTGCTTTATTGCTTTTTGTTTTTGTGTATGGAACAAGTGACCCCATGTATCATGTATCTCTTCATAGACAAGACCAAAACTTGATTTAATATTCTCATTAATCATTCACAAATTGCTATTGAAGATTGACACTATCCGTCACAAGCTGAAGACGGATAGTGCTCCTCTCACAATATGCAAGTGGTACTATCCGTGACGTGCTCCATTTCCCAACCCATTTGCCTCCTACTTCTCTTATTGTGAGAGGAGCATTATCCGTTTTCAACTTATGACGGATAGTGTCCGTCACATGCAAGACGTTTTGTTAATCATTAGTTTTGTTTAAAATCTTGTGTGATTGATTAAGTTTCTCATGCAAAATGGTGGTTTTGTTTTAGTCAAATCATCTCATATAATTTACAGTGGAGCAGATTAGGATCATAAGGATGGTAAGACTCTCGCTTATGCATTCAAAATTATCACATTCATAAAGTTTAAATTCAAAATTTCTGGTTAAGTTAGAATAATCGCTTACCGGCTATAACTTTAAGTGCTTATGGGTTACAGACTTACAGTAGTGATGTTATTGAGCTATTCGCATTGCAACTACAACTCTAAGATTGGTGATTAGTTTAGTTTGTTGAATGAATTTCAAACAATTTTTTTTTTTTTTTTTTTACTTAAATGTTTAATTTTGTTTGAGTTGAAAAAATTTAGCATATTGAACCAATAATTTCATAAGCTTACTTAAGGATTTTTTTTAATACCCTATGAGTCATGGTCAATTGCAAGTATTAAACAAATTAACATAGTAAATAAGATGAATCATATACCTCTCAGAGCAGCGGAATAATAACAATAACAACAAGTATAATTTGATGTAAAAATCTGAAACTCCCGACAAATAATAAGCACTTGGATTGTGATACCTTTAGTTATTATCAAGGTCAGATATTTTATATTTAAATATCGATTTAAATTTTGATCTTTAACGAATAATCATGACCAAAACATCAGAATTATGGACAATAACATTGAAAAGAAGGATGAGGATATCACAAAAAATCGGGCCCATAGGCCCAATGGCCATATCTAATCATCCTTGGATACCCTTTTGGATATTTTTTTTATGATTACATGCATAAAGTATTCTCCGATGATTTGTAATTAGTGACGAATTTTAAGTATTCATCTCATTTTTCTAATATATGTGCAAAGCGTTTTGCTTGTGACGGACACTATCCGTCACAAGCTGAAGACGAATAGTGTCCCTCTCACAATAAAACAAGTGGGAGGACAAGTGGATGGGAAATGGAGCATCCATATTTGGTGTCACTTGCATATTGTGAGAGGGACACTATCCGTCTTCAGCTTGTGACGGATAGTCTCCGTCTTCAATGAGAATTAGCGATATATGTGAGTGCGAAGACAGAGAGTATTAAGCTAGGTACTCATAATGAAATTGCACCCACCATTTGTGTTAAATCTAAGGCAAGTGATAGTTAAAGTATAAACCAATAAGACGGGTTGCCAACATGGGGAATCTAGCTAGTAGCAAATGGTAGCACTCGCTACCCAAAATTTCAAGAAAATTGTTTAGAATATTGATTTTTGCTATCCCAATAGACTTTAACATAAGTATAAAACAACATCAGAAATTTCGCTACCCTAAAATTTTAGTTTGCAGGGTAAAATATATTGCGTGCTAACGGCTAAGCTAAGCAAGCCTGGTTCTACAGGTAACCCGTAGGCTCAGTTCACGAGCAACGTGGATCAGCAGATGTTTTCGCGAGCCTCGACATATCTGTCCAAGCTCAATGGTTTCGTAAGGATTAACTTACCTTGGATCATAACATATGAAGCGCAAATAGTTTAGTGAATACTTAACTTATTCGATCATACTTTAAATTAAATTAAATTAAATTAAAAAGAGGTTTAAGAGTCAATTCAATATGAAAATGATTTTAAACTTTAATAAGTGAAAATAATTATCGTTTGTGATAAATCGAGTAAGGTGTTGTTTGGTAAATACTACTCGTATAAGATAATCAAGTGATTTTGTAGACCTTTTCTTTTCAGCATTTCTGCTCTAACAGAAATGCATCCAAACAGATAAAACTGCTACGAAAATTAAGATGATGAAAATCAAACCGAGTATTTATTAATTTAACCAATGCTATACGCCTTCTCATATTAATCTTCTTCTCGTTTTAACCTTTTCCTGTCATAATCAAATATATTTTGCAAAATGTGTAATATTGTGCTTCTTATGTGATTGTGAGACGTAAATTTGGAGAAACGGTTCGAAGAGAAGGCACGAATCCCAAAATATAATCGCTGGAACATTTTTGCTAGTACTCGAAATTTACACATGAACAGGATCTCACACAAACAGGATTTGTGTTAAGAAAAACATTAAATTCATTCCGAATCTGAAATGACACCAGAAAAACTGTATTCATTCCGAGTACAGTATAATTCCCAATTCAGCATAGTCCGAAAGGACACCAGAAAAACAACAGGGTATTAGTACTGAAATGATTTGTGGTCGACTAACACAAATCATTATTAAAGTCGTGATTATTTCACTTATTAGATAGTCCCTATGCGGGAATATCTTTAAACGCATTGAGTATACCCTTAATTTTCTCTTTTTTGTCTTATTATTATTTTTATTTTCGCGAAAAGGGTGTCCCTTGAATTTCAAAGCTGAATGAATATTCAGCAACCACTCTAACCAACATTGTCTGCATTCTTCTTTACGCAACTTTGAATACCATGACCTACGAGACTATGACTCGGCTATCACTATCACTTTCACTTTCACGTCCACAATTCACCCATGTTGATTATACTCTGGTGGACTATAATACCCACAATGTGGATCCCCATACAGCGGATAACCATACTGAGGCGATGAATAGACGACATATGGTGGCGGTGGAGGTGGGAAATGGGTTGGTATGGGAGGTGACAGGCTGCATTGAATTTCTGCAGGCGGCGGGTATACAGTCAGAGGAGTTGGGTAATGACTAATGTTTGGAGATATCGGTGATGAAAATAAAGGAACAATATTACTCAAATCCTCTAAATCGATTTTCGGGTACATAATCTTGTCCGGGTTAGATGAAGATTGCTGAACCAGAGTACGATGACATTCAGAAATATGCTTATCTGAACTTGTAGACGTTGCAGTATCAGTATGAGCATCATGTTTCCTGTCTTCATGTTTGCTGTTATGATGATGATGATGATGATGACGACGATGATGATGATTATGAGAATGAGACCCGTGATGATAATCATCGTTTCTAATCACTTCAAAACAAAAATCAAGAACACCATTATGCTTACCTTCAGGGTTACGTACCTCGTAACTGACCAACTTGACATTTTCATTAGTAGCTTGTTCAATCAACCTCCTTAAAGGAACTTGAACTTCACCAACAGTCTTAAACCCAACCAACTGATGATGTCGAAACTTAAAGACGACCAACAAATCATCAAAACCCGAGGGAATGGATTCAAGACGGGAAATATCAAATGTCATGGGGTGGCTCCATTCAGGGTTACCACCCCCTTCCTCATCAACCGGTGTCTTTTGTTGTTGTTTTTGGTGGTGGGTTAGTTTCAGGTTCTTATTATCGCTCTTTATCGAGATGATAGTATAGATTTTGAGCTTTTGGAAGAAGTTGAAGGATGTTAAGCCCTTGCACCACATTACTTTGATCATCAACTTCATTTTTTTTTTTTTTTTTTTGTTATGGGAGTTTCGATGTTTGGAAATGGTCTTGAGGAAGAAATAATGAGTTTTTAAGAGCAAAATTATTGGGCAATGACTTGGTATAGTTGACTTGCATCAATTTGTGGTCTTAGTTCCTAGACATTTTTCTTTCCTAAGTTGGTCTTAATAGAATTGGTCTACTGTATATATTATGCTCTAGAAGAAAAGTAAGTCGATTTTCGAAGTATCTTGGAAAGAACGGGTACGAAAGTTATGTGTTAGTCATAACTTATAAAACACCTTTTTTTTCTCTACATTCAAAGCCATGGAGTCCTGGAGAGAATTGAATTTCCTTAAAATAAATAGAATTAAGTTTTAATATAATTTTCGAAGTATTTGGTTTTTATTGTACTTATTATTCAGCTTTTTCTTTCCCTTTTCAACTATTGATCATACTTGTCGGACTGGTTAAAGATTTTACTAAGCTGAAAGACGTCTGGTGGCTGCCTTTTCGACACAACCACCTAGTAACATTCACTCACATTCCGAAAACACTCTATGTACAGTCCATAAGAAGTAGAAGCTCACTCTAAATCAAGAACACTACACTTTTCCGTGGAATTTCAATCATTTTGATTTTCGAAAGTTATACAAGAATATCGAACAGCTAAAATATACTAAAAAGAATGAGAAAGGAACGTCTTTAGGCTAGGGACATGGATTTGGGAACATTGAATGTACCTTGTTAAGTTCTGCAATTACTTCAGCGCTTAGCTCAACATGGCATGCATTGAGAACCTCCTGAAGCTGCCACATCTTGGTGGCTCCAAACACAGCACTTGCTACTAGTGGATGCATCAAAACAAAAGCTGCCAAAAAAAAAACACATCGAATAATTTAATAACGCGAAATTTGAAGCAAGACAGAGACCCACATCAAATACCAAAGATATACACAAAACCTAGTAAAACCAAGGGAATCTTGGACCTGGTATACAATGCTACTGTCATACTGATGTTCCTAAGCTTCCTATACTGAGCGATCCAATGAATGCTACTTCTGTTATATTCTTATCTACATTATTCTTATCTATCAGGAGTAACTAATGATGGTGTAAGTCAAATTTTTATACAGCAACAACATCAAGTCGTAACCCAAAATGATTTGGGGTCGACTGACATGAATCATCCTTTAGAACCATCATTGCATGGTCGCACACCTCAAAACGCAATGAAAAATAAAACAAACGAGATAAGTTCATTTTTCATGAAGAAAAAGAATTGTGAACATAGAAAATCAGTTTTTCAATTTATTGAAGTTACTAACATTCTGATACTCAAGATCCCTAGGGCAGGATAATGTTACTGCCACCAGCGTCAACATATCTCAACAGATGTGATGAATTCAAAAGGTACCATACTGAATTCCAAAGAATACGAAACAAGATTTCATGTTCCAATTTGCTGATTTCAGTTTCATGGGAGAGAGAGCACTTCCGTAAAAGAGGGACAAAGATGGAATGGAAGTAGTTCCAGGCTCCCAAATATGGTGTTCATTAGTATTCATGGATGTAACGAACTTCAAAGACTCACTAGAAGAATCAAATAGGAACCACTATAATACACCGGGGGGTAAAACCAGGGGAAAAAGAGGAATAAGAGCAAAAGATGGAAATCGTCGTACCAATAGCTAGAGAAACTGGGTGAAGCCCATACTTGTTTGCAATAAGAAGATACTCCTGAAAATAAAAAAGTACGGAGTATATAATTACTGTAAAGGATGAATGGCTGAAAGCTCCAAACCAACAGTAAAAAATATTATCATCATTTTTTATTTCATGGTGGAACACATAAACATCCTTTTCAATCATAGCCTAGCAATACCCTATTGAATTAGAGCCAACTACGATTTCAAATTTGTGCATGTTGCAATAAAATATGTTGACTATGACATGGCCATATCTGAGCCGTGAACATAGTAGCAATACAAGCAAAGCCTTCACCGGCTGTTTAGAAGAAGTCTTACCCTTGTTGCTGCTGTAATAGTGGCCTTGGACAAATTGTATCTAGATTCCCCTTCTGAATATCGCCCTATAGTAAACGTGAGCAAGCATACAATGTAAGACCAAAAATTTAAATACAATTGAAGTAAAGAGGAAAGGAATAGAAGCACTAAATACAACCTTTAAAAAGATTCAATCTAGCATCTGTAGGGCCGCCACCTGAAAAGTACTTCCCAGATAGTATTCCCATAGCCAAAGGACTGTATGCTAACAAGAAGACGCTGCCATAACAAAACGAGAAAGGTAAAGACTACAGAGCATATATACACCAAGACTCTTTGAAAATCGAAATCAACTGACAGTGGAGAGAATATACAGGAAACATAAATCCTTTCCCCTCTAGAATAAAAAAAAGTAGACACTAAAGAATGCCTTAAATTAAATCTAGAAAGCAACAGTGACATATGGTGATCACTTCTCCTGCCCTCTCAAAAACAACCTGATTAGAGGATAAACGAAATAGTTATACGATACACTCTTATATGTCACTTGTAGTTTCGATTAAGAAACACCAACTAGACATTTTCTTCAATAAACAGACATTAGGCAGATAGTACCTTTCATGATGACAGCATTCAGCCAGTGCAGAATCAAATGTCCGGCACAGCAAGCTGTATGAATTCTGCCAGGCAAAATGCAGCCTGTTAGTTTATCAATTACATGCAAAAAATATTGCTACGCGTAAAAGCAGTTCAACTTTGCTCGTTAAGATAACCTGCAAGTCATACAGACCTAGAGCCAGCAGTGGCATTATTTTTCCAGTTTTGTAGGATAGGGGGGATTGGGGGAAGATGGGAAGAGGATAGGAACCTGCAAGGAGACGATCATCGGATGGCCTTTGGCCCTATCAGCCACTTGAAGGAACTTCATCAGACCATATGGTGTCTCATTACTAAGACCGATGTATCTGATCTACAAAGAAGTGACATCGTTTATTTAGATGTTGTATATGCTATATTGTTAGAACGTTTGACAGTGAGTGTAACCTATAACATTTACCTTACCAGCATCGATGGCATTACTTAGTGCATGAAGCTGATCCTCTATAGGATTAGAACTGTACTGTCTAGCAGGATCATATTCAGTTTCTCCGAACATGGGGACATACCTTCACGCGAAATGGAAAAGTCATGCTAGGATATTTTTACTATAGAAACAAGTAGTAACGTTTTACGTCACTGCACTAGACACAACTCATATATATATAACAAAAGGCGAAGATCAACGTACAAACCGATCAGGCCAGTGAATTTGATATAGATCAATGTAATCAGTTTGAAGGCGTGTTAAACTGTGAAATGGCAAATAAATGTGTGAGAATGCAGACAAAGAAACAACAACGAAGACTATGCCATTTGAGCATTGAATTAAGTTGCGGAGATAAAGCCTTGGATGAATACAGCAATTAAAAGATCTTGGAAACATACCTATTGTCTATGGCTTCTGTAATGTTCTTACCATCCAAACACTCTGGACCACCACGAATCCAAGTCATCTGGCCGGACGGGCCAGCAACCTTCAGAAGAAGAAAAGGAACACAGTTCATCAAAATGCTCCACATATCAGAATGTATTATCACTTCAAAAGTTTATTCCTGTTGACATGAATTTTTATTCTGAAGCTCTGTGCTTCAAGGCAATGCAAATTCTAGAAAAATAATTATCTATATCAATAACATATGTTATGGCTACTCAGTTAGACAGATGTGGATGCGTGTTGGACCATTCGGATGCGTATACGTGCGGGTGTGTGGGAGAGTTGGACACAGCTATTTTGTGAAGAAGTTCTTATTTCAAGGTGATTGCTAACAGCCAGCCTATCCTAAATTAATTAGAAATGCCAGCAGGGTAACGAAAATTGAGTCTGGTCAGTTTGCTCTTGCGTCAGGTTACAGTAATCATAGGGATTAGTTTTCTGAGTCAGTTGATTCATTTTTGAAAGTCAGCATATTAATATTGAATAAATAAACCCATTTTTATTTTAAAAATAAATAAATACATAGATCAACATTCAAAGTGATGCTCCTCCTAAAAATAAATTTAGGAGGACTTCACAAGTCCTGTGTGATTGGCTTTATTCGAGTTGGGTCGAGTTTATTGGGTTAGGCTCAGGCCATTTATTGAAGGGTTTTTCTAGATATCATTTTACAGGAGAGTCACTTCGGCTAGCAGGTTGAGTTTACTAGCTCTTTACATCATCCAAAAGAAACTTATCAATTTATCTGAACAGGTATCGTGGTGTACAACTAAAATCCCTAGGGGAACTTTCTGAGGACGAGTTCATGTACACAAGCTGGCTCAGGCTCAATCTGAAAACATATTGAAACATTATGAAAGCAGCCTACAACTTATAAGAGCCACCAATCTCAGTCTTCAATATGATTATACCAATATGGCAAATGTACATCAATGAACCAGTAACAACACACTATTAGATACCAGATCCAAAACCTCAACCTATGTATAGACAAAATGGGCCCGATTTATCAGTTCACTAGCAAATTAGCAATCAATCATTCTCTTACATAGCTAACAGGCCTAGCACTAAAATTTTCCCTAAGACATAAAACAAACATTCCAACTATCCAGCACTCTAACTGTATGCCAAAAACGGTCAGTCATAGATCACAACCACTAGCAACGGCGCCCCAAAATGTTTTTCCTAGCTAACGGTTCAACAGACAGTAAACCCTAAATCCGTCATCAAAACTAGAAACCATTTAAAATTGGCAAAGTGGGTCTACATTCTACAACACTATCACAGCTAAACATAAAACCTCCATAATCATCCATGTAATCACATACATTTGATAACTCAGTATTACTTTTCTCTAAAGCTACAATAGTCTTACACCAGACAAACTAAATACACTTCGATAGCCGAAACGACACAACGACAACAAAAACATTAAACCCAATGCCACAAGGGTTCCCACAAATTGCGAGGTAGGGGGGGTCGGATATATATACCTTGGTAGCCAAAACAACACGATCGCGAGAAATCCTCCGGTCCTTAATCCAACGACCCAAATACTCCTCACTCCTTCCCTGCGTATCCGCACGCTGCGGAACAGGATACCTACCCACAACCATTAACAAAAATCAAAACAGTCAGATAAAATTTAACTCAAATTACTAAATGATCAGGAATTAAACCATTAACAAACAGTAAAGGAATACATTTCGGCGGAATCGAAGAAATTGATTCCAGAATTGAAGGCTTTATCGAGAAGTTGAAAAGATTCAATCAATGAATTTTGTTCACCGAATGTCATAGTTCCTAAACATAGTCGTGAAACTGTGAGATTTGGAGCGAGATTGAATAAGGGAACTGACATTCTTGTGTTTTGGGGATTAATTGATTGATAATTTGATATGATTGTGGAATTGGAAGATGGAGATTGGTGAGTTTCGCAAACCCTAGAAATTGAAGTAGGCAGCCATGGCGGGAGATATCGTTATCTTTATCTGTTGACTGGTCTACTTGTTTAGTTGTTTTAGTTAGGTTTTGGTGTTAATAATAAACCGCAATAATCGAACCGAAAAATCGAAAAAAAGTGCATTTTTAAGGTTTGGTGAACCAACCCGTTTTGACAAAGCGGTTCGGTGAACCGAACGGTCAACTTTATTATGGAAACGGTTCGGTTAAGGTTCACAATTTTAGAAAATCGGTTAACCGAACTGAACCATTTCACAAAAAATTAAGCAAAAAATTAAAATATTATATAAAAAATTGTTCTTTTGTTTAATTTTCCTAGTGCTTCTAAATTCAAAACTTTGTTAAATTGATTAATACTGCAGTTTACCTAATTAATTTATTGTCGAGTATATTATATATAATGAAAATTTAATTAAACTACAATATAAAATTAACGAAAACTGAAAAAAAAGTATATGTAGATCGATTATAGGTTAATCGATAACCAAACCACAGATAACCGCTTAAAGTGGTTAACTGAACCGTTTATCACCGTTAGTAACGGTGCGGTTTAAGTTCGGTGTTTTGCCAAACCGAACTGTGTGCGAACCGAATTAAATATGCAGTTCGGAATGAAGGAACACCTCTAGTTTTAGTTTATGAATCCGTTTTCTGATAAAGAGTAGTAGAGAGACTAGAGACGTGTTCTTATTATTCGTCTTAGGTCAAACGGAATGAATTATGAATTCGTAAAAAAATTGTCTATAGCGTGTAATTAGAGTTGTGGTTTGAAGCAAAATTGAAGCAAAATTAGGAACACCTCTAGTTTTAGTTTATGCATCGAGAATATTCTGCTTTTTTTCACGAATTTGAAGCAAAATTGCTTCTTCATGCGGTGACTAATGCTTATATTTCCTGAAGGTCCAAAAAATAAAAATATAAACAGCAATAAAAAGGAAAAAGAAATTTGAATGGTGGCAGACCGCTACTCCACCGCGGATTTTCAATATCTATGAGCATTTAGATTAACTGACAAGGGGTTGTTCTAGTTTAACCAGATATCTCGTGTTTGAGCCCTGATAACGCAGTAGTGTTAAAATTCATGAGGGAGAGCTTTACTGTCCTAATGATCCTACCTGGCTCGAATCCGGATTAAACCGGATAGTTTACACCAAAAAAACGCGGATTTTCCGCGGCTTGTTTTTTATTCTAAAAATCGAAAATTTTGAAGTCACCTAAGATGATACTCCGTATAACTGTATAACAATTGAGCTCGGTAATTTTCATCTTTTTGTAAATGTAACTAGTAACATATTTTTTTCTTTTAATGAAAACATCAAAATGGTTCACTAAGGTGGTTGTGCTTCTTTCTTTCGTGAAATAGCGGTTATTCGATGCAGTTCTCGACTCAATTTTTATTTGAGTCATTTGGAAACAACCTCTTTGTGTTGCTAATACAAGGGAAAGGCTACGTACATCCAATCCCCTTACCCCGCAATTTCCGGAAGTTATTGAGGCACTGGGATAATGTTGTTGTTATTGAAAACAACCCCGGTTGGAGAATACTCCTGAATTCTTGATCTAATTAGTACAAAGGCAAACTTATAAAAAATTATTGTGCTAAAAAACATCAATGTCCATTGCAATTGCAATCAAATATACAAAAATAATTGAGACGGAAAAAGTATTATATATATAACAAATGCTGCACATTATAAATGAACTCCGTATTCTACAGTTTAACAATCATTATGAATAAACCCGCGCAAATATGCATCATCAGACGTGAAAACGACCATATTCCTGCTGAATTCTGAACTGAGTTCTTGGTTGCACCTGTAACATCATTAAAATTAAATTAATACTTTTTCAATTGTTGTTTGTCTTTATAAAATGACGAATATAACGAAATTGTTTTGAGTTGTCAGTCGATGAAATTCTCGTCCTTTGGTCGTCTGGAATGGAAAAAAATGATTATACCACCAGTTGTATAGGAGCATTTGATTAAGGCAGGCAAGAGGCGGGAGAAGCGTACCTTTAAGGCAGGCGAGAGGGTTGACGCGCTGGCCGCAGCGTTCAGGCAACATTTCAACTTGAGAAATGTCGATGCCAAGGAGCTGAGCTTGGAAAGTGCCTTGAGTGCTTATCAACTGGCACAAGCATTGCTGGTCTGACTTTATAACTTCTTTCAAAGGGTCGCAACACGAATCTGGAAGATCCCGAGTTGTATTCAAGTAGTTCAGGCATGGGACTAGCTTGTTCACGCACGAGGATGAGGATGAGGACGATGATGATGATGATGATGATGATGATGATGATGATGGGAAAGTGGAAGACGGAAAGGAGGGTGCGTTGGGAGGTCCGTATTGAGGCAATTGAGCTTGTAATGTCAACACGTTTGTCAACAAAATCGCTACCACCATGATAACTAAACGACTAGCTTTAAACTCCATGTCTTTATTTACCGCCTTTCTTTTCCATCTGAACCGTGTATGCATGTATTTATGTGGTAATATAATTGGAGGTTGGTGATCAAACTTAATAATTTGAGTAGTATATTGGTTAAGGTAGGGTGATAGGTGAAGACTGATGTGTTTTAAATTGGGAATGTTCTTTATTCTGAAGAATTGACTTGGGATTCTTCAGTAAAGAGGGACAGATGTTAAGGAAAACACACTGTTTTTCAAAATACAGGTTTACCTGCTCAACAACTTCACAGGAGATCAGTTTGTCTAAGCAGCCCATTCGGGTCAGGTCATCTCGAGTACTGGCTCGTTTGGGTATGTATCCAATACTGAGTTGAGTTGTTTCGGATAGTGACTATTAAGGCTCTTGGCTTCAAATTAATCATTTCGGATCATATTGGATCGAGTCTAGCTCTTTGGAATCATTAGGTCAATTCGGTTGTACTTTCCCAATACAATTCAAAGATCAGGTCACTCAAGTCGGATCAATCTTGTCAGGTTTAGCAACAAATATATGAAATATGAAGACGTATCTAAAAATATGACTTTTCCAAAATATTCACGGTACAACGTACCAAACTGTGACATCACGCCAATACTTTCGTCTATGACGAGTTTTTTTTTTTTTTTTTTTTTTTTAAACAGGTGGACAATGAAACTAGATTACATAGCCATTTTATTACAACTTATAGGAACATAACAAAATGAAAGACAATGGAAATAAGAACCTTACACTTACGACGTCGCTTAACCGAAATGAAATCCAAGATTTGAGCGACTTTCTTAAGGGAGTTGGATGTGTATGAAACAAAATTGGTATAATAAACTTTAATAAATCTTAACAATGTACTACAAAATTATATTGATCTATACAGTACAACCAAAACAAGGCAGGAGAAAAGGGGATAAACATTTTCAACTTTGTCTTCCCCTCCTACTCTAGAAAAGAACACAATACTTACAGAAATACAGACACATTACTAGACATAGTAAATCATGCCGACTTCGATGAGGCTGATGTGAGGTATGTTGAGAGCTACTGAAGGACCTCTGCAGTTCTTCCTAAGAAACGAGTACCCGATATCAATTGAGATCTTTTTCAAGAAAGACGAGGATCGTCTAGCCTTAACATATGAATGCCCCATTATATATGCAACACCGGCCTCTTTGGCCTCGATCAAGTCTAATAGCTCGTCTCTAACACCTGGGTCCATAGTTGGGCTTTGAGGTAGCTGAAACTTTACTCGCCGCCTTCTCAGATGGGCACTCTCATCCTCATACACGGATCGCAGACTTTGAAGGGTTAGGGATCGGCTTGTTTGAGTTACGTCATTCAAGTCCCTGTCATCGTGCTCGGAGACTATTAAGCTCGATGTTTGCCCAACTGTTCTCGTGCTTATCACTGCCATCCTACCATCGAAAGAGGAACTCTCAGAATTTGAATGTTGAGGCTCCACGGCTTCCATCTCGATGAATTCGGCAATGCTTTTAATAAGCAAGTTCTCAAAGTCCCCGTCATCTCCTGGGATGTCCTTATACCCATACCTTACTATGCATCTGTACATACGATACGGTCTTGGGCAGATCCGGCCAATGAGGAAGCGCTCTTCATGAGACACGTATGGGACAGGGACAGACTTTACACAGACGAAAACCACGACTTTGTGAAAAGCGGGAAGATTGGTGACAAAATGAGAGAAGATAGAAGGTACTCCTGTGGCCAACTCAGAGTAGATGAGACCGATACCAGGTACACGTACTATTCCAAGGCTAGGGCCGAGGCCGAGTATCCATTTCAGGGAGACTTTGTTGTGAAGGTCGAAATTGTACTTCTTGCGAGTGCCATAGTGCCAGACATACATTACGAGCATAAATACAAGGGACAACATGAGGGGAACCCAACCCCCTTGTGGTACCTTTGTAAACGCCGAAGACAAATACATGCCTTCTATAAAACCAAATAAGAGAAGAAATGGAAGAGCAAGAAGACCCTTTTGCCACACAAAGGTGATGACGAGCGCCATTAGGCAAGATGTAATGAGCATCACTGTTACGCAAGCCAGACCTGGGAACAAGAGAGCGTAAGTTCAGAGACATACATTCAAAGAGTTAACCACAATGAAACATGATTGGTTCAGTTGATCTTATAGTCATTCTTTAGCAGCTTAGATTGATTACTTTAAGTCATGTTCTACACCTAACACAGGGCTGTATTGGTCTCTGAATTTATTCTGAAGTGGTCGATACTTATTTGTAGAAAAAATCGAATGGTACGGTTCCAGTCTTTCAGGTGATGTGAGTTGAGGGTCAGAACACACTAAAGTTGAGTCTTTACCAGATCAACGTCACCATTCACATCAAGCCGGGATCTGTGTGGTCAGTGGTCACTGATTGTTCAATCGGGTTATTAGCGGGTTTTTTTCAAATGTTGTACCGAATTCAGGTCAACAACTTCACGTTTCAGCTACAAAAGTCAAATTATTTGTACTCCATTTTTAGGCTAGCTTTATAAAATTAACACAAAGTTAAAACCCAAGTCATTATTTATGATCAATTGAGTCCCTTCATAATCAGTTTGCCTTGGGTGGGAGAAACCATGTTGTATTGGGTACCGATTTGTCAATTATGCTGACCATATTTCGAGTTTGAAACTTAAAACTCTTCAACTTCGCCGGTGTGAGACTAATTTCACCATCAACTCCAGTACTGAGAAATTAAGACTACATAAAACACAAGAAGTTAAGACATGACAGAAACCAATAAACTTACCATAAGCATTCCCAATGAATGTCGTGTCGCCGAAACCTATTGTAACTGCGAGTGTAATGATCATGAGTATCCAATTTATTTCCGGTATATATATCTGGCCATATATATGTTTTGATGTGTGAACAACTTTCACTCGTGGAAAGCAACCAAGAGCATGACATTGTTTCACAATAGAGAAAGTTGCAGTGATGACAGCCTGACTTCCAACAATTGCAGCGAGGGTAGCAATCACGAATACAGGCCAAAATACAGGATCTGTGTGACACGACAAGCCAACACAATAATATTACATCTGTACTGCATGAAATACTCAGAAATCAACATCTTATGGTTTTGAGAGAACTTACCAGGAATTGAGTCATAAAAACTGTTCTCAATGCTTTTTAAGTTGATAGACAAAAAAGCAGCCTGGCCCATGTATTGCATCACTAGACAAGGGTATATTATACATGTGAACACAAGCTGCAAAATGGAAAAGCCGAGTCATTTTCATAGCACTGCACGCAGAGGAACACTGAGAGATAGCAGCTAGACCCCAGATGCAGCATAATAATCTATGTAGGAAAATGCTCAACTGAGAGCTACCAAACAAGCTCTTAAAGTAACAAACTCCTGATTAATATATGAATGCATTTGCAAATAACATCTGCCCACGCAACATCAGATGCTGATCAAAGGATTTGTCGAAACTCAAAAGAGGATTAACATATCTAATAAGACTATATGAGTATCATTTATTGAGACATTAAATTATCCTATCATAACCATATGGCTTCTTGAAGGAACAAGTACAAGATAAACATACCCTCACAGAGAAAGCTGTGAAGTGACCAATATCTGCAAACATTGTTTCAGTGCCTGCAGAAATCCAGGAAAATAACTACGGTCATCAGTCAAATATCAAATCATTGAAATGCACTGAAATGGGGCTGCAGAGTATGTCAACATCAGGGTTCAACAAAAGCTACACAAAAACCTCATAATTTTCTCGTATTTTGCTATCTTTAAAATAGCTTTATTTTGTTTCAGAAAAAAACAGAAAAAAAAAAGTTTCTTACTTTACTCACCTGTAATGCAGAGAAGTATACCACCAAGAGAAAGCCAGCCATCTTTCCCAGTTTCCTTGAAATATCTGATAATATAGTGTGGAGAAAGCGCTTTCACAATTTTGGGATTCCAATAGATTGTATTGTATATACCAATTCCAAATATTGTGAACAGCCAGATAAAGACGACTGGAGCAAACAAGAAGGCCACCTTGTGGGTCCCACAATGTTGCAGAGCAAACAGGCCAACCAATATGATGCAGGCAAGCAGCACGAGCTCACCTGCGGCAATAAAATATACATTAATAAAACACAATCGATCTTCAAGAGCATGGGTACAAAGACATAATTTGCACCAAAATGTAGAATACCAGCGACTGAGCAAAGATGACTCCCTGGAACTAGAAGAATAGAAAGGAGGGGATAAGGGAGGAACATGTTGACGAACCTTCTTTCAGTTTATTGTCGGCAACTCGAAGACCTGAAACGGCTGACAAGACTGCAAAAAAGCCAAACCTTGTTTAGTCAAGAACATTGGAAGGTAAATTACAACATTTTCCTTTACCCTTTTCTTAATGTTTACCTGACAAAACTTGAGAAAGCAATTTCCCAAAATAACATTATCTTATAGTGTTGACAGGTTTTTATATATTTGTGCAGCGAAAAAAGAGTAAAGAGAATCTTCTAAGAACACCCAAAATTTTGAAGCATGTCATATGAAAGTGGATGTGGACATGCAAGGGTAAATAAAACCTTAGATTGATAAGAGTGTGATTTACAGCCCAGGTTATGTGTCCTGTTATGAAACAGCGGGATAAACATCATTTACAAGGGACCCATGGGATAACCATGAGTTGAAAAAGAACACAAATGAAGTCAATAGGACTTCAATCCATAAGTTTAAAACTAAACGGAAAAGACGACAGAAATTATACATGATTCTTAACTGGATCAGGACATGATTACTGGACTCACCCAAGTAGCCTACAGATCACGGATAGATTTCTGATTCATTTGTGACTCCACTAGCTCAAATTCGTGAGTCGATATGCTCAAATTTATGTTGAATTTTCTTAAAGTAGGGAATTATAAGTGTCATTTATAGAGAAAAATTACGAAATTAACATGTTCATGGAACTAAATGTCATGGTTTGAAACTTCAGTCCACAATAAATTCATTCAGATGAGAAAATACCAAGTTTTGATATTGCCGTAGCTTTTTAGGGGGGGGAAATAATGAAGTGAGAATTCTGCTTTTGAAAAGGAAGTTAAATTAGTATCAATAAACAGAAAAGAATTTAAAACATGGTAATGACATACTCTCTCTTTTCAAATATTTTGAAAACAGAGAACAATTTAAAATACTTGTAAGAAGGCATACAAACAAATACCAAAATATTAAAATAATAGAAAAGGGTGGAAGAGATGAGTAAGGGAAAACCTTAATCAAACGAAAAAATTGAGATGAAGCAAAGCAAGAAAAATGAGTGTGAACTGTGAACCATCCATTTGCTCTATTTATTAGTCAAAATCATATAAAAAATGTAAGGGTTTGTAAAAGGATTATAATATTATGATTTTGTATCTAAGGCTTTAAGCTAATTTCTAAGTACTTTTATTATTTATGCTCTAGTACAGGAAATATAAGGTCTATTGACAATGAAAATTGTGTATTAATGTAATATGCTCAGTGTCTCAAATACACTAATAAGAGTGAATAGCATGAGTATTAGTGTATTACTATACGTGTTCATATCGGGGTACTACAAATCTGATTATCAGAAATCAAACTCAATCAGCTGACAAGCTCCCAACATAAGACTGGCTATCATACATTCATACCTAACCCAACATATAAAGACTGGTTACCAGAGCCAATCAGCTGACAAGCTCTAACCCCTTTACATCACTTACATCGGCTCAAGAATATGAATTGTATGAAGACGTGCAGATATAAAGAGTGCTCGGATGAAGCCAAATTGTTGTTGCACTAGGGGTACCATTCTACCAAAGACGAGTTGATCATGAATCAATTTCTAGAATATTCTCAGTATATAATATCACGATATTCCTACTATAAAAAAAAAATTATTCCTATTATAATAGTCACCTTGTAAATCTCCCTAAATATATCTCTTCAAGTGAACTGTTTAATTTGATTACATGTTAATATTTAATAATAGCAATACCTGAATTTCTTGGTGATGTTTAAAAATCAATATAATAGTTTACACTCTCTAGTGCTTTGCAGAAAAACACTATGTTCTCATTCTATGTCTAACATAACCCATCGTGTTAAACCACTGGGGTAAGACCGAGGACATCTGAAAATCATGTTCTCATTCTACTTGCAAATATTGACTTTCTCGTTTCTATTTTGGGTTCTCCGTCGATATGTCTTCCATTATCGCTTTCCTTGTTCAGTAGATATATGACGTCATTATAGTCTGTGACCCCACAACGTTTATAATTTTGTAGAAGACACACTAGGAAGGTCATTTATAAGCATAGAAGACTAAAATATTACAGAAAAGCACCTGACATAGCAGGTGTCAGTACACCATCACCAATAACCATGCTTGCACCAGACAGCACCAACAATAATAAGGCTGTTCGCAACTTCTTGTGTTTCTCAAGGAATCTCTTCAATGGAGAGGTAGCAGCTGTCGGTGCTGAATGGCCATACTTATAAGTAGACAGCTCCTCATCTGCAGCTTGTTGATTTGGAAGTAAGCTAAATTTTGCATGTCTGCAGAGCAGGGAGTAAAGAGCAAATGTTCCACCTAAAAATTATTGCATACAGTAAGCTCTATATCAATAAATGAAGTCAATCAAGTAAAACGATATTTTGATGAATATTAATAGCATCTAACCTTCCCCGTTATCATCTGCATTTAAGACAATGAAGACATACTTCAGCAACGGAATTAGAGTTAGAGTCCAAAAAATCAAGGAAAATGCACCAAATACCGCATCTTCATTCAGAAGGTTCTGCCTCTTCCCTTTAAACGTACTCGTGTAAACATAAAGTGGTGATGTGCTCAAGTCCCCATACACAACACCAACGCTTTGATATGCTAATAATAGATTCCTTGACAAGTTTATCCATGAAATCTGCATTGTCGTGCATCAACAAAGGTTAAAAATAAGTATCTACATCATACAATAGCATGCATTATCATTAGGCACTAGGCAGCTATCACCATATGAAGAAGTGGCCTACAACTATCACCATACGAAGAAGTCAAGTCCCAAAATGACTTGAGGTGGGCTACAATTATCAGCATATGAAGAAGTCATGTCATGTCCGAGTGTCGGACACGGGACACGCAACCAATATATTCTTCTGGGCAAGGCAATTTCTTTTGCATGTGCTTTTTACAAGTAACAGAGGATGTTGATTAAAGAACATCAAGAGGTGTTGCCCGTATTAAAAGTCATAAAAGGATGACACACTGACACCTGTACACATAAGAAGGGCTAGGTATGTAAACTCTTTTCATCACGAGTAATATTTTTTACAGAAGAAAAATGGACGATGTAAAATAGATAATTCCAGTAACTATTAGGACTATGGACTACGGAGTATGGACTACGGACTATGGATTTTGAACTAAGGGAGTTTTCAATCAAAGTAGATCAAGAGAGTCGCATAACAATATGAAATTGTTAACTTATTGTCATGGTAGAATGAGGATCGAGTATATAAAGAACAAAAAAAAAAGGAAAAAGGAAAGAAAAAAGTGGGGAGAAGACCCACACATTTCAAGCAAACATAACTTACAAGAGTATCAAATCCCCACAAAAAGGGAACTCTACCAGCTAAGCTCCTTTCCTCCCACTGAGTACTAAGCATATTGGCAAGTAAAAAAAATGGTCAAAGGAACTACTGTTTGATTATTTTTCTAGATAGATATAATTTGGCTCATAAATTTTTTTCATGAGGACATGAAAGTATAACAGATTGATAGGGAAACAACAGTCCGCGTCACAAAATCACATCAAACATACGCACATGTAAATCATATAGTTGCTTTTGTATGTAAGCATAATACTTACAGCCGCAGACAAGGGAAAACTCCTTCGCAGCTATGTTGCAGTTGCCAAAAAGTAACGAAAGGGCATCATAAGCTTTCACTTTGTGATGATACCTCAAATGTTTAGTGAAGCCAAAGTAACTTAAACTTACAGGTTAATAGGAGTATTGGACTTAGGTCTCATATCGAAAGATTACTGACTATATAAGATTTAGAAAGCCAATGAGTACTGTTTAGCATTAACTAAACGAACTGGAGAAATCCCCGAAACTGACACAGACAACAAGATAGAAACCCTCTAAACAGATAAAAACGCAGCTCCAATTTAGTGTCAAGTGCAATTCTCCAACTCAAGATCAGCTATCCGCTACTGCTGACATCAGATTATGAAGATAAATAAATATGTAATACTCCCTCCAAATATATATGTTCTTCCAATTTCTCTATTATATGTGAGTAGTATTTTAATGAAATGGGAAGAACATATGTATTTTCAGGGATGTACGACTAATAGAACTTGAGAATTTCTATCTACCTTCTCTTTTCTACCTGCTCCTTTCACATTCCTTAAATTATTGCATATTCGGCCTCATCCCCTTGTCTTCCGACCCCACACGATATATGAGAGGATAGAAGGAGAAGGTGGATAGCAATTCTCATAGAATTTACATGTAACAACAGCAATCAAAATTCACCATCAAAATTAAATGGTCGTCTAATTATAACTAAACCAGTCCATAGACAAAAACGATACTCCTTCCGTCCCAATCATTTGTTTACATATTCTATTCTCTGTAAGAGGTATTTTAATCGAGACGGAGGGAGTACAATTCATCCATCATTAACAAAACCATGATTAACCCATCTCATATCACATACTCAAAAACTCAATTCCTAATCTCTAATTAAAACCCAGATATCAAATCATCTTAAACACCCAGAAAATGAGAATTTCCAACTTCAATGATTCAAATACCCACTAATTTGCATCATAAAAATAAAATTCTAGAGTTCAATCCAATTTTCCAATCCAATACCATAACAAAATAAAGCTCCAGAATTATTCAATTGTACAAGTACCCAAATCAATTAATTGCTCTAAACTAATCTGAATAATTGAATATCAATAAGAAGAATTTTAAAAGTACCTGGGAAGGAATTTTTGGAGGAGAAATCCCAATCTCTTGTTCCATTTTGGTCCCACAACAGTTCTCTCTTTCTAGCTCACTGCTAAATCACAAAATCAAAAATCCCAACTATTTATATCCAACGTGCTTTAATCTACTATTTAAGACCGCATTCAATATCGTTTTCTTTTTATTTATTTTTCAAACGAGCGCCACAAATTTAATTTCCGGCATCATGGTTAAGGTTAGAAATATTTTATCAGTTGAGTTAACTCTGGTTATCATATTTCATATCATATTAATTTATGAATTTGAATATCTCTTTATTGCAGTATATATATATGTCATTTGATATCGAACGTGTTTTAATCTCATTTCAAAATATACTAAAATTGTTCGGGGTGAGTGTTAAATTGTTAATGTCTATTCGTTAATTTATGGTTGTATTTATTTTATATATGTTGATTTTATTATAAGTTATTGTAAAACCGTCTAGCTGACGACTTATTAGTAGATGTTATCTTAACTTGATTCTCCATCCTTTTCAAATTACGGGGGAGGAAATGAGGGACTTTGGGCGAATGAAAGAACGTACACGGTGTCTACGTTGTTTGACAGTCAATACGGCATCGTTTTTAATGCAGTGACATATTAATAGGACCATTTAGAGGAAAGTTTTGATTTGTACTCTAATTTATTTACACATTTATTTATTATTGTTGGGCCGCCTAAAAATATTAGGAATTTGTTGGTATGTGTTAAATGTGTACAATATAGTCATCATTCGTCAATTTTTGTACCAAAATAGCCAAAAAAAAAAATTGAAATTGCCGATTTTGTGGCCGATATTGAATACCTATATCCCAATTTTGTCTTATTATGTGTACTATGAAGGATTTGGAAAAGAACTAATTACTGTATTTGAAAAGATTTTAGATTTCTCTTATTGTATTCATATTCGTACTTTCTAATTTTTTAAAAGGAGTATACCTTTTTTGAACAATTAAGCGAAATAAGTTCAAGAGCGAGATATATAATTGACGAATTTGTAACTTGTAACTTGAAGTCTTGAACCTTTCAACCTTGCTTGCGAAATTGAAAATATCAAACTTAAGGTAGTAGAGATAGTTACAATAAACTTAACAAAAATAGGAATACTTAATATATTACTAGTTTAGATCTTGCGCTACAGCGCGGTCTTTTTAGATAAAAATGTTAGAGACTCTGAGTATCAACATATTTTGAAATGTGGCTAACAATAATTTATGGAAAGATTGTGTCCCAATACTTACAATAAATATTTATGGTATAAAATTAATTAGGAGGTAAATATTATTCATTAATAAATATAGTAAATATAGATAGTATGATCAATTAATTAGGAGGAACATATTGTATAGTAGTATGTTCACTTAGGCGGAAAAAATTGGAGAGTTGTTAATCTTTTAGTATATAGAGGATTACACTATAAACTTATTATCTATCATTTAAAATTGGTCTGTATTCTTTAAGTAAGTTAAAAATAAGTTCCGTAACCTTAACCTAAAATGAAAAAATACAAATATAAAACGAAATGTAGAGGATCTCAATCAGTTTTATAAACTCTGTTGTCTAACGTTTGACTTGCTATCTATGTGAAAAATCATCTGTAGGTCTCCCATATCGGAAGTTGATTATCTAGTTTGTGCGATCTAACAATCTAGTCTGTATCAAGGTGAGTTGTTGAGTTAATGGTGGCCAATATAATTACGAGGTGCGACTAGTTGCACTTGATTGAAGTTTTGACAATGGAAACAATTTATGGGTCACTTTCTCCCTGCTAGTCATCATACACTATTTTATTGTGATAAGTATCAACCTGGTTATTATTTGGAAATTGAACCAACACAAATTGGAGATCCTCATCATCTCAATATTCATTTTTCACATATGTGTGGCCACTTTTGTCATTTTCATAAATAATACTTCCTCCGTCCCCATTATTTGTTGTCCTTTTTCATTTTTGGATGTCTCAGTCAATTGTTGTCCTTTCTATTTTAGGATTGTATTTGATAAGTAATTTGATTTTTCACATTTAATTTAGTCCACTTGTCATCTTATAGTTAGCTCCTTCCTTTTTCCTTGGTATTTGTGCCAAAACCAAAGGACAACAAATGACCGGGACGGAGGGAGTATCCAACTACATCGAAAGACAAATTTTTATTTACAATCGTTAAAAATGACAATAATTTATAACGAGAGTATCACTATTTTCTTGTAATTTAGAGCGGTTATAACTTATAGATCTCGTGCAATACTTGTACGGTATATATAATTTTTTACTCTTGTACTTACTCGTATTAAGAGCTCATTAAGCTTTCATATTTTTCATCATCCCCTATCTACTAAAAGAAAAGGTCGATCTAAAATTTTCTCCTCAAAAAAGCATCTTCTTAAATAAGGAAGATTATTACAATTAAGTCCATTTACTAAATAAGGAAACTAACAATTATATTTTATGGAGTATTTCATTAATATTAATCTTTTCATAAAATTATATTATTTTCACTAAACTATAAACTATAATCTCTTTATTAAAATATAAATAAAATTCATAAATTGCTAAATCTTTTATTGATGCTATTATTTGAAAATAAATTTAACCATACTACGTACAAAACAAAATTGTAAGTCCCTATTATTAATTTTATGACAAAAAAAAAACTAAGAGAATTTAAATTCATTAAATTATTAGCTTTGTGGTATAAAAACTATTTGTTTAAATACATTTCAATACATTACTTAATTCTTTTGATTAATTGCCAGTTACATTTTTTTGTCAAAGCAAAATACAATGGCAAGAAATATGAACAATTAATAAGATACCCTATTATATAAGTAATTTATTAAAAATAAAAACTCTATATACCGTGCATTTATTGCACGAGATCTACTAGTTATATTTTAATTTGGAAAAAAAACATCGAAACTTTAAATTAAGGGTAATGTTAATGGGTTGTATTTAAGCATTTAATAACTTCCATATTTGGTATTAATTTAGGGAATTAAGACCAAATTACACATAAATCAATGTAATAAATGCATATATTAAAAATTTCTTTCCTTGAATAATATAAAATTATTGTTTTAAATCCTATGTGGCGCCACTAAAACAAGTCTCTTCTTAACCCACTAAGGCCTCGTTTGGTTCATCAAGGAATTCAACTAACACCGGAATTTCCAATTCACGTGAATTGTATTCCTGTATACAAATTCACATGAATTCGGGAAAGTCGTTTGGTTGCGCATGTGGAGTTGAATTCCACAGAAGTTGTGAACTACCTAGGAGGGGCTAGGTAGTTCAATTCCACCATTATGCAGGCATTCAAAATTCCTAAGAGAATTGAATGCCTACATTTTGCCAAAAAATTGGCAACCAAACATCCTTCCCTTTTTCCAATTCATGGGATTTTAATTTTCCCATGAATTAAAAGGACTACCAGACGAGGCCTAAGAGAATACTTTAGAGACTCAAAAGATTTTGAATTGATACTTAAATTCTAATGATGTCTTCTATTTATATAATCATAAAATCCGCTCATCTTATGCAAATCTTTCGATGTGGTACAATTCTTCTATTTATATGTAATTTATTCACCACACATGCATTATTTTCCAATGTGAGACAAACATAATAAGAAATACATCATATTTTTCGCACCTAGTTCGACAACGCCCAAATTCCGAATACGGACATTTGCTACTTCAATATATGTAATAGTTAATTATATACTATCTATTAATATTCGTACATTTTTTTCTATTTTTTATCATAATTATAATTTGTGCAAATAATATGAAATTTATATTCTAATAATAGCTTTTTTTAACCACAAATCTAATCTAATTATATTATTATCGTAATTTTTTTACGATACTTTTTTGTCAAATGAAATATAAAATTTTTTATATAAAAATTATAAATTGAATATAATATAGGAAATATATATTGTATTCTAATTATAGTACTCCTTCTTATTCACTATAATGTTCCACATTACTTTTTGAGAAATTTTTAAGAGGAAGGAGATTTGTGGAGGAAAATGAAAGTAAGAGAGGAAATGTGGGGTCATAAATCATAAGAACCATAAATGATAGACTAAAAAGAAAAGTGGAACATCTTAGTGAATTTGTTGTTCTAGAAAATATGGAACATCTTAGTAAATAGGAGGGAGTAATAGATAAAATATTTTTCACTATATTTTTTATATCAAAAATATTATTTAGGATACTTTCCTAAATTAATTAATTATTAATAATACAAACTCTTAAAAGTCCTCTAAGACAATATTTAAAGAGACTCTAAAATTTTTTGTTTGATACCCAAGTTTCAAAGATGACTCACATTTATAATTAGAGGATTACCCACCCAATGGTAATCTTCCAATGTGGGACAATTCTACTTTTTATATGTAATATATTCACCACACCTACATAATTCTTCAATGTGGGACAAATAACATATTAAGAAGTAAA